>JAHZMV010005480.1:0-29476 GCA_027743765.1 Coecobrya sp. COE2
TGCACTGTATGTTCAAACCGATATATATGTTAATGCTCTACCATATAATTGTTCATCTAATGTATTACCTGTCAGTCCATCCTTATCTTCGGCATCAACACGAGCGCCACCGTTGACCAAACTGAGGATTCCATCACTGCTCCCTGTGTTAGCATTTCAAATATTCATGAGTGGAGAAACAAGAAGAGACTAGTTTCAACAAAGACTCATATATCATTAACTTAATTTGTCGTTCCGTGTTCAATCTATTGACAAAATCCATTTGCGAAATAGACTTCATGAAATTGTACAAATGTCAAAATTAAAAGTGCACCACACAAATGGCAAGGATAAAATGCCACGTGTGTGTACAGTAATAAAATGTAAAAGCGCCTGCTACACAACAAACTATCGTGACTCTCACGTACAAACTTTAACAGAAGCATATAATTTGTAGGTATGTATATAATCTAGCATTATTTAATTCAAACAGCATGCAATGCTTAGAATTTCATAGAGGCAAATATTATATAGGTGATAGAAAGCTGCATACAAAAGTGCATTATGTATGTCTTTACATTTTTGTTGGCTGACCACGTCAGCCATGAGTCAATATTCATATCTGTTATTTTGTTATACAACCTATACATTATATAAATGCTACATTACATACTACAGGGACAACAGAAATATTCATGCATACTGTCGATCACTAGAGAAAGATCAACTTTCTCCAACCGATGGAAACCAAACTTTTCTTCATTCTGGTATGTAATAATCATAGTTTGAACAAAATGATTGATTATATAACGAACCATCGGTAGGTTTGTTTGTTTCCGGTTGGAGAAAGTTTGATTTGCATAATCTATATTATTTTTGCGACTAAAAACGTACCCCGAAACATAAAAGGGACATGGACAAGCTTTTGAGCCTCGAATCTCCGTCTGAAGAAGTGAACGCCAGCTGCATTTGCGGTTTACACATAAACAGTCAGTAATCATGACGGTGGTAATGAAGTAGTAGTAGACGTGACGTGAGGGTGGTTGGTGGTGGTGATTTTGGTAATAGTAACGTAACGACAAACGTAACACACGACACGCATACAAATACAAGACAAAAAAATGTTAAAATACTCATGTTTATTTTGTACAATTAAACATTATTTTGATTAATTATTGAAAGAGCTTATTAAATCTAAACGGCCTATCTTTACATCTTGTTCGTGACATATAAGCTCAGCGTAAGCTTATATACGTTGATATATAACTTGTACGATTAAAACTAAGCCAAATAACGGTCTGCATTATATATTTTCATTTGCTTATCAGAAAACAACTACGATCAACAACAACAATAATAGTAGCAGTGAGCAATACGAACGAGTATAGCCGTTGCTTTTCATCAAAATCTTGCCAAGAAATCGATGAAGATGTGATGAAAGGAAGTTGTCAACGACTGCAAATGAGAAAGGGAAAAGGTAAAAATGCGATTCATTCGTGTACGTACCTGCACTAGCAGCCCAAAGTAAGGGTTGTCGACCATCCTTATCTCGAACATCAATAGGACATCCATGGTGGATTAACTTCCGGAGGATAATCAGTCCTTTTTTAGGACTAACACCGTAGACAGTACTTTGAACCCTTGCACGCGATCCTCCGCTCACCCCGTTCACTGTCCCACACATCTGTGCAGCGTAGTGAATTGGATGAGCCAAGTGAATGTCTGGAGTGGACGCTGGAGCTCCATTCGACAACAGGAAGTCGAGAATTTCTACTTCTCCACAAACTGAAAAGACAACATGAAAATGTAAAAAAATCGATTAAATCGGCCGGCAGCGCTGCATTGATCAGGTTATTTGTGACGATGGTGCCTATGCGTAGCTTGCATAAACCACATAACATATTAATTGTTGATGGTCATTGATCTGGGCTGGTTAAATAGCTCGTACATTGTTTGGTAAATTGATGGCTAAGGAAAATGCTCACAATTTCCGTGTTTAGTACTGTAATCATTTATATTATTTTGGAAGGTGCACTCAAATTTTAAACTTTATATGAAGCCATTATTATATTGCATTTTATTTTGAAATTATGGATGTGAATTTATTTAAAATTCGAGTTTGTAATGCTAACGTATGTTGTTTACTCGTTATTTAGATTATTATTAGGTTAATTAAATAGAGTAAAAATGAAAGCTTATTTGATTACCTGTTGCCCAATGTACAAGAGAATGCTGTTCATTATCAAGGCAATTAAGGTCCGCGCCTGCAGTTATGAGCCGTTTCACCGCATCCTTGTTCCCATTTATTACAGCTAAGTGAACCGGAGTGTAACCCTCTTCATCCTGAGTATTTAGCAGAAAGGAATCCATAGAAGACAAAATAACCTCCATACATTGAACTGATCCAGATTCGGCACAAAAATGCAAAGGTACTTTCCCACTTCGACTTCTCTCCTTAACGCTCTGCTTCTGTATTAAATAATACGTATTTTAAGGGAAAATGAAAATTTTTTAGTCAATTTTACACTTCACGGAAAATAAAGTCACTATAACAGAAGGAAACCACTACTTGTTCCAATGAAGCCTGCAACAACACTAAAGTAGTTACTACTTTCCCCAAATTTTGGCATAAAAGAAAAAGTAAATAAATAAAAAGGGATTGGAAAACGATATAAACAATAGGGTTTTTGGCAGACGTGGTTGAAACCAACTTATCCACACACTCCAATCATTTTCAACATGCATGCAAACAGCATTCACTCAAATAAATATAGTATAAAGAAAGCCTCTCATAAAAAATACTTGCTTTCACGAGAGCTTTCTCCTTTCAAACAGCTCACTAATGATAAAAGCAAGTAGTATAACATTAAAGTGCCCATGCACACTACAAAAAAACTACAAACGATAGAGTGTGCTTTACACACATAATCTTACAAACAATACTAGAAATGAATGCACACGATGGACATACCCGCTGTCGGACAATTTTCTGAACATCATTGATTTGACCTTGCTGACATGCGAGCATTAAAGCCGTTATTCCATGATAATTAGTAGTTCGATTCTGAGGAGGACTGAGCATATTTTCTCCCAGAGAACTGGCTGCGGGTGAAGCACTTGTAGTCGCAGCAGCCATATTTGCTTTCACCGTTGAATAGAGTATATGGAGAGATGATGATTATTATACGGGAGTTTTTTATACTATATTTTTATTGCTTTCACTTCTTGATGTTTTTTGTAGTTGTGGGAGTAGAAACTTTTGGAAAGAATGAACTCGTGGAAATCGAAGAGAAACCAGTGCGTGGTTGTCAAACTTATGGGGACTGGAAAACAACTTTCCCTGTGGGAATTCATAGTTGAGAAATTACGTCAAGTTACGTCAATCTTGGTTGCTTGATGATGCATAGTGGAGTGGAGCCGAATGGTCATTAAGTTTTTCTACTCATTACGATGAAATTGGTCGTTAGAAGTCGATTCGATCGAAGAGCGGGCAGTGAAGATGGAAAAGAGAGAAGTAGGGATAATCATTCATTCATAATTACGCGACGACGATGGCAATCCTGTTGATGATAATGACTTTTTACTGTGGTAAACTTCGTAAAACACGGTTGTGTATGGAAGTTGCTTGGCTTTATGAGGGAAATGAATATGCCTATTGGACTTGCAGTCTATAATAAATTAAACTACTAAAATGAATAGGGAAGAACACTTGGCAGGATAAGTCATTCGTTAGACGATCTGTTGTTACGTTCAGTTATCCTTTATTTTTTTGTTTCTGATTTACCTGAAAAATTAAATATAAAGTTATCTTAATTAGCATAATAAAAATGTAGCACAATATTTTTGTTAAAAAGTGCTTATATTCATAATGTAAAGTTAACATTATAAAATAATATATGCTTTCTGAATGCCATTGGGTCACTGGAATTTCTTTGTTGGTATTTTTACACACAATAGCCTAGCATGGTGTCCTGTCGCGGTTCGAAACAGCTTTAATAATAGAAATCAATTACGCTAAAACATACGAATTGCATGGAGCATCGCTCGTTCTCAAGTTAAGTACCTACCAAATTGGTTCGGCTTCAAAAGATTATAATGGAGCGATAGCGATAGCCGGTATATGCATTGGTTATGAATATTAGGCATGTTTATCTATCTTTGTACCCAAAGGCTCTATCATGGGGATTTGTCTTGTATTGTGTAGCTGCACAACCTGCTGAGGAAAGTGAGATTTTTCATCCTGTTACATCAATATTTGTATGATGAAATGCTGAAGGATACAAATAAGTCTAATCAATTGAATGGTTCCTGAATCACAGCAGCTTCTTCATTTCGTCTACCAAAATGTTTGCTTTCTCCGCCCGGAAAGCAATTTGATTATAGGAAATGTATAGAATAATTACCAATATTATCAGGTTTTTTTGTTTGTATATTGGCTTCGTTATTTGTTAGTTTGGTAATAATTTTTGTCTGCTTGCTTAATCATTTGTTTGTGGGCTCTGGTAATTATACCCACTACTGTGTTGTACTGGGCTAATGATGTTGTAACGTCTAAAATTAGAATCATTCTCTGGGAATTCATAATAAAAAACACAATTAGAATTAATTATGATAGGAAATGACTTATTGGAATTGGCAATTAGGATAGACTCTCAAGCATTTTTATAAATACAACCCTCAATTCACATGTGAATTGCTCAGTTCCGAATTTGTACCAATTGCATAAGTTGTATTTTGATACTAGAACAAGGACACTTGGCCTGTTTTGGAAACTTAATTAATTGAGATTACTTTTCGGGCAGGTGTCCTTCATGCTTCAGTATAGGAATTGGATTCGAGATGCAATTTTGTACTAGATGTCTCATAGACGTATTCACCTGTGGAAAGGGCGAGGAAAATGTCATTTTTAAATATGTCCTCCGCTTTCGTTTGTCGAAATGGGTTTTGGGCGTAACTGTCAACTAGGTTAAAAAGTAGATTGCCATAATAGGTAAAAACCAGGGTAAGGTAATTAGTTCATTGTGATCGTGATGAAGGATTAGATCAAGTCAAGCGGCAAGATCGTGCTCTACACAACAGGAGTCACATGATTTCCGCTTAATGGCTCATTAGAAAAAAATACAATATGGCCCATAAAATGCAACTAATCGAAATCGCAACACGGGCGCCATAAAAATGGACACATTTTCAAGTGGAAGTTATAGGCCACAGTATTATCGCATGTAGAGTTTTTAAATGACCACTGTAAATACGCCGAGAGAAGCAACGACAGGAAGTTTAGGCCTAGACCTAAACGCTAGAGGAAAAATCGGTTAACATGAACACGAGAGGGAAATGGATGACAGGACAGAGGTATTACATGCAAGAAAAATGTTATTCAAATGCTCCAAGAAACCATGCATTTCAAAACCGCTCCAATACTAAAAATATATACTCTGATTCTTCAAACGATAAATTCCTTTCCTGTGAACACGCCAAGTACATAAAAATTCATAGGGCATACAGTACTAAAGGATATTTAAAGTAAATCGAACGATTTTCTTTTAAGTACAAACTTTCTCCCTCACTTTCACTAAACTAGCTATACCCCTTTAATGTTTACACGTCCAACATATTTCATGTTAACGGAATGCCTATACAAAAATCAAAACAAAGCTAAAACAATACACATGAATGTAGACTCAACCGATTTTAAGAGTTTTGTCAATTTCAACCGTAGTTCATATTATAGTCCCATTTATATTACAAATACTTGTATGACGTTATACCAGAAAAATGGCGATACACAGGGCATATTAATAGAAATAAATTGGTGGGTTAGGGTGAAAGCGTAACCTACTTTTCGTTTCTTTTTTATTACACGATATTTTGACTTGAGGAAATGTGCTTGCTTTGCATTTCCTACATATAGGTTTATAGATCTACATAGCGCTGCATTTTAACAACACACGTACTGCCATTACCACTAACTAAACTACTACTCCGTTATACCGCAAACCCAAACATTACGAATCAAGGTACAAAAAATCGTATCGTTCGCTACATCAATTTAAAGCGCATATTTGTATACATGTAGTCAGATATATTATATAAATTCATATTTAACACTATTATGAATGCATAGCTTAAGAATGCGATTTTGCGTTAAAGTATTTAAGCTATATAGTTATGCTTTTGGATACGAACTTGGAACTTTGAGATGGTGAATATACAAGAGAAAGTAGTTTTGGCATGAGAAATATAAGTTGTAAACATAAGTTGGTTTATAATGCATGTATTTATAGACCATACAATTTTAGGCACTTGTCAGAAGAAAACTACATTTTCTCTTTTCCATCCATATTACACAATGGAAAGTTTTCCTGTTCATGTCGTGACTATGTCGTCCATCATTTTATTCCAGGTCACTTCTTTTATGTTCTCAAAATGCGCTTACGGTTTACATGCTTGCGGTGTGGAACTGTTCGACTGTGACAATAATTTTAAAGAGCTTCAAAACACCTACAAATGAATGATATATATTTTATAGAAGAATATAATATATAAAACTGCATATTATAACCAACCACACAGGGAAAAATCCAGGTCATCAGGTTATGATCACTAGATTACGATATGTGTTCATTTCACATAATTAAGGTTTTTATGTTGTCACAAGGTCAAATTAAAAACATGGCTTTGAAAGTTTTGCACCTGAAAGGAAACTTTCTCAGTATATTTAGGTGTACCTGTAAAACTTTCACTTTTAGCAATGAAAATAGCACGAATATATGAGTCTATAGTTTCAGGGTACTTAAAAATTTACAATTTTGTTTGACCTTCGAGTATCATGTACATATTGTTCGCACATTTTAATTATTGCTTTTAACAGTTTTTGATAATTGAGTTTATAATTCGTATTGTTTTAATGTAATTTACTATTGTCAATGTCATTCATACATTTCGGTTTCCTTTTCAAAAGAGTGCATATACCGGATGTAAAATGTTAAATAATTTTTACTGGCAAAAACTGAATGTCTAAATGTTTGTAAACTGATATTGCATATTTCCGGTTTGTATTCAAACATTTATGTTTCCCTTTGTCCCCTATTTTCTTTGGGTTTCTAAACTGTTTAAACCTTAAACAAGTAACGCATGAACAAATCTATGACTGACCTGGCTGTTTCATACAACCAATGAAGCTTTTTTCCTGCTTATCTACAATACACGGCCGTTGTTGTTCCCCCCAATTTTATTGCTCATTCTAAAGATACCTATCTACCAAGACCCACGTTCAGTATCTACCTTACCTATTTTTTTATATTATGAGTGTTGAGTAATTTAGGAAAAAGTCAATTTGTGTAAAATTTATGATTCTAAAACACGACTTTATTTATTGCTGCTTCGGCCATTATTTCAAAGAAAATGCGTTGACAGGAAGTTTACCATTATTAACGAAATTGTATGGAGGCCTGGAATTCGGTAATATAAAAAGCGACTAAAAATGTTGGCTCACGTTTCTCGTTCCGTTTATGAGAACTAAAACTCTACTTCCATAAAATATTGGTAACAAATTCAAAGCTACATGTATAGTCATTATTCATTCGTCTCTATCGAGGTTAATCGCTGTATCGCTTTGGCTATATGAAGTTGTCAATATTTACTTTGCAAATGGTGAAAATTTCTCTCTTCCTACACTAATGTAATCACGGCAAGTTTTAAGAAAATATAACGAGCCTTTCCGAACAACCGTCACTAAAAACTTTTAACTGCATTCAAAACAACGTGATTTTATATTCATGTTGCAATTGTTGGAAAACCGAAATAGACGGTTGGACTATTTTAAATATATGCAATACATTTCTGGAGAATGAAACTGATTTATATTATAGGATCTGCTCTTTACTACATTTTCCATAATTTAGAGCAATAAAGATGAAAGGGCAGAGGACCATTAAAAAACTCCGTTATATCGAACCTTAAAAATTGACGTTAACCTTTGTTCAATGATTTATGCATTCAAATAGTCTGACTTAATGGATATTTTCTACATTTTCTGTATATGAAAGAAACACCTTGATACAGCTCGAAGGTTGGCTGATTTGATTTATTTAGTTGTTCCTATTGTTTTGTAACCTCAATCAAGGCCCATCACAAAGAAACAACCGTTTCTTCTCTTTCTCTTCTTCCCATAACGCATTCTGTACATTATTGCAGAGAGAGAAGTGAAAAAATTCTATGCAGATTATAATAATGCACTTTGATGGCCTTCAGATTTGCAGAAAAATGTGGCGAAACAGAGAAGGAATCGACGAAGTAAGGTCCCATGAATACGTGTATATAGAGAAAACTAAAGCAAAAAATGTCGATATATGTACCTATTTTAGATCTTGGTTAGGAGAAATCTTTGGTCCAATGCTTTCACATTAGTCATTTAATTTAACTCATTTCCACTTTCTTTGTAAGTGTTCCTTCAATTGTCAAATTTAATGTAAACCACATCCCCACACCATTACTCGAAAAACAAGGTCGCCAATTTAATGGAGTTCGTCTGTCTATTTTCCATTATTATGTTTTTATAGGAAGTAGGGTCTGTAATGCCATATTAATAGATCCCAAGGAATTAATGTACATAAAGCTTGTAAATAGGATGATTTAATGATACATGAGGTTTGGTAACAATAAGCTTATGATTTTTCTGACGCTGCTGGAGACAGTGAGTTCAATAATTGTTTGTAATAAGCTTATTTATCACAAAATTACAAAAAAAGTATTGCATGTTGTAATTTTGTACTTATGTATCGTAAATATATTATGCTGAAGAGAAGCATTATAAGAAGGAGTCCAACAGAAAGTTACATTATGAAAATGTTCTTATGTAAAATGTCCTCTTTGTGTTCGTATCGCCCTATTACTGCGGCTTATGTTTACCCTAATAATTTCATCTACCTTACCTGAAATTTACAATCAATTAAATTGTCCTTCCAGAGGACAGATGACTGACACGCGATTTCTCCACTTTAGCTAAATTGTATAAGTTGCTAATGCTAACATCATATCGAGTGTCAATTTTCCTGAGATAGTAGAAAAACTAATTTCGTTAACAATGATGATAGAGAGCACTTAAACTCAAATATGAACTATTGAAACCCTTAAGACATATCATATTTAATATGGTATATATTTACTCTAATTCCGACCACATAATCAAAAAATGAAAAGTTAAGAATCAAACTAAAATCTGCGATAATTTATAGAAAAATGTAACTAATTTATGTATTCATAAATACAAAATTACCATTTGACGTCAGGTACATGATCAAAATTATAATCTCCCATTGGAGGATATTCTGAAGTCCAGGAAAGCGAACAATTTTGCAGTTACAACAATGAAAATTACATAAGCACGGTTGGCAAAGCCTCTGGAAAAAATTTACTCTGGAGTATTATCAGCAACCATAATCATCATTATTATTACCATCAGTCTCTCCAATTTAAAACCCGAGACACACAAACAACAAACTTTCTATTTCCTATATAAAATCAATACATTTCCACATTTGCTTTCTCTGCTGTCCAAAAAATCTATATAAAAAATCACATATCTTTACACTGCACTACATAAACCAAACATAGTCACGTCTCCAGGAAATCGTATGCAAAACACTTTCTTCCAATCCATTTTTGTCATATTATCGGTCTTTACTCCTTTTCATTGGAGAAAGCACAGTCACACAACAAACACGACACAACCAACACACTAAAACCCACAACGTTGCAACTAACTGTCATGCTGATTCAAAGTTGGGGAAATGACTGAATGGTGAAAGAGTTTTCACATGGAAGGTATTTTCACTGGAGCAGACCAAGGAGTCAGTCCAGTCAAGCAGTGTGGGAAAGCATTATTTTCCCTATTTTCTTTGTGTACGTTCATTATTATGCGTTTTCTCCACATACCTATATTCCCAACCCACACCGACTGGAGAAATGTTTCCACTGGAGAAAATGTATAATCGTTTTATGTACATGTCTCTCTCTTTCTCCCTGGCTTTCCAAAGTAAGTTTTTTTCTCTTTGTCGACCACGCGATAACAGAAAATGAACAACAGCAGTAGTAGTAGTCATGTTTCTGTGTTTGCATGTGTGCAGGTAATCATGAAATTCACAAAAATCCTTTCTTTTCTATTTTGACTGACTGACTCATTCAACCATTTTTTTGCTCTTCATTCTAGTATATTTCAAAAAACGTCATATTTTGGCTTGATTTGATGATAACTGGAGGTTTATAACGGTATTATGTATGATATATAGGTATATAATATTCTATGTATGCAAACGCACTCATTCCCATTGAGCTTTCCCAGCTATAATCACGTTTGGTCTTCTACTTTCTCCTTGATCTTTCCTTCTATTTCAGCCAACTAAAACTCGTTTGGTGTGAATTGGAAATGCAAGGCGCAGGTGTGTGCTTTGTCACATGGGCTAATAATATCGCATTGAAGTAGTCAATTCAGCTCTAAAATCGTAGGTGTCATTTTTTTAAACACAAAATGATGATGTGTGTCACAGTCGCAGGTGCAGCATTTTATTGAATTTTGTGTAGGTGTCGTTTGTAGAGTGGATGAATCAAATGCTATTTATATGAACCTTGAATTATGCAATTGACAAATAGTACGATAGTGGCAAAATTAACGATAGTAATAGGTTTAAACTAATTAGTCCTTCAATGCCCTGCCTACAGTATATGGTGGTTAAAGTGCGGGCATTCAACTTAAAATAGGACTGGATTTAGGTGACATTTATGTAACCAACGAAAGGATGGTTCTTTGTAATTTGACCCGGATGGCTATATCTGTAACAATATATTGGATAGTTATAGACTACAAATCGTCCAAGCCGTTTAATTTTTCAGTGTCCTAAAAACTGGTCGTTCACTGTATTTCGTAACTTGGGTTCTTTGAAAAACAGGAAGAAAATATGCATGTGAATTGTATGTAACATGCTTGTTACCCTTTACAAGACAGGGTTTTTAAGCATTCATACCTTACTCATCTCAGACATTAGAGAAAAAGTATGTTTGTTCGCTTGTTTTCACCAGGTAGGTTGTTCAGGAAAGTATATCCTCTGTGAAATTTTGCATGCCAAACATTACGCATGATATTCCAAACTACCTGAAAAGGTTTAAAATTGGATTCTACTCTACCAACTATGCATAATGGATTTGAGTTTTAAGGTACACGATATGTTAATTAATGAACGATTGCATTATATTTTCTTTTTGATTCAATTACACCAAAAAATTAAAGTTTAATGTGGGGTCATAAATATGCGGGGCAATCGCAGACTTTATTTAGTTTTTTTGTAAACGCAATTTATGTGTTGTTTGAACATGATTTTATGATAAATATTAGTTCTTTATTATTAAATATAAATTATTGTACGTATATTATCTTAATAATCATTGTCTGATCATCAGCAAGCCGATCTTTAGGAATTAAATTAATGTTTGAGTTTTGACAAAAATTATTTTTTTCTCTTACACATTTATCTTCACTATCACCCTATTTTGAACTTACATGTTAGCACCATTTCCCAACTAAAATATAAAATAAATACTTAATACACAGGAACAAAACTAGTGTGAATTACTCTTGGACAAATTGAGTGAATAAATATTGTTGAAATAATAATACTAATACAAACAAAGTGATTCTAAACCTAGGACAATTCTATATTATTATATTGGAAAAGAGGAAAAATATCACTGGTAGATTATCTGGAAACATTATAGGAACCCGTTCTCATTTTCCAACAAAAATAATACAAAACTTGACAATTATCATAAGTACATCATTGCAGACAAGTACTTTCGTAAAACACAAGAGATTACAATCACACAAAGGCAGACGACAAATCAGTACCAAACCAAGTCACATGAATAGTTTAATTTTTATATGCCCATTAACTGGTAGGCGACACCGGATCAAAAACGAAGATAATACACAGAACCCCAAATCTCAGTCAGTCTTATGCAAGTAAACCCTAGAGAAAAGGAAAACTTAAAAATAACTACATACAACAAAATAGACATTAGCACCAAAATAAATAACGTACATACATATTATAAATTAATTATTATTAAAGCTGGAAAATAAATTAACTCACATTACGTTCTTTTAACTGTCGTGCATATTCAAAACTTAAGCAACAAATAAAGTGAACGATAACATAAATGAATCAATATTTGGAATTTGTAACAAAAAGGTAAAATCTGGTCACAGTGCAGAGTCTATAGGTTTTGTTAATTTCTCGCAGAATTAATTTTCGTGCAACGGTAAAATAAAAGGTGACTTGAACGTTTGGGGATGTGGACATTTGTTAGCAATTTAAACGTGCCAAAACCGAATTAATGTCTTCCCAGGAGTTGCGAGTGGACTCTATTTGTAGAAGGACTGGATGGAGGCGTGTGGGTTTTGGGCTTTAGGCCACTGCCCAACTTTACAGATAATCGCTTGGGTGGAATTGGCGGTGTAGATGACTGCGAAGCGGAAGGAGATTCCCCACTGCTGTTGGATCTCACAGGCCGAGCTTCTTATAGGATACGCATTTTGGCACAACAATAAGAAGTGAGAAACAGACGAGTTAAAAATGTGTGTTAAAGTGTTCAGGAATGTCAGGTCAGGATGGTTATCACAAGACAAATGGACCACAAGCACAGGGAAACAACCAACATTCAACATGCAACATAAAAAAAGAAACAAAAAAACAAATAAGACACATAATTAGACAAGGACAAGCTGCTGCTGATAAGACATCAATGGACGGGATAGTACATCTACACTCTAAAGATATCATATTCCAATATTTATAAGAGATCCAGACATCCGCATGCACGGAAGGAAGTCAGTCTTGATGCATATCACATTTTTTGAAGATTACTTTTTAGGCACAATACTAAATCTTTTTGGAAATAATCTCCTCTTTTCTGGAATATAATAATTGGAAAACAATAATTACTTACGTTTGATAAGATCTATTTACAAAAACACAATATGTACATATATCCATCAATTAAACTTCTACTACTTAAGAAAAAAATCTACTAAAAATGATCTGCTCTAAAGTTAGTGATCTGAATAACTAAACGCAAGCACGACTAAATCCTTCTTTAATTTATGTTGCATCCTGCTCTAGTGAAAAAGTATGTAACTAAATTAAAAAATACATTTACTATTTAAAAATATCAAGGTTAGTGAAATTCATAAATAATCATAAATGATAAATATTGGTATCAAATGCATTTAAAGGTAGCAGGATGAACTATTTCCAGTTGCTTACCCGGAGGAGAAAACGTGGCATCATGGAATGGGATCTTGTTACGGAGTGGAACTGATGACGGAATAGAAGATTCTAGTTGTAATGCAGTTGTTAACTGGTGCGACTGCGTGGAATTTGCTGTCACAGTTGAAGCGGTAGTTCTAGTTGATGAAGTAAAACTCGTTCCTGAAAGAGCATAAATAAAAGTAAATTAAACTAAGAATCGTAATTTGAGTGAATGGACAATGGGTCTTCTTTTCCTGTCGCCTATATTGAAATCGAGTCATGCTTTGTGCTTTAAAATTTGGCTTGACCAACAATTAATTAATTAACAAAAACAAAACAAAACAAAAATTACCTGACGCTCTGTTATTATGTCCTGTTTGAAATGTGGGAGGTGGGAGTACAGGAGAAAATACATTCGCGGTAAAGGTTTCAAAAGTGGTTTTGGATTTATGATTCCTGATAATGGTAGACAAGGATTTGCCTCGTTCCTCAAAACTGGAAAATGTAAATAAAATTGTTAGAGTTGTTATAATCTTAACTTTGAAAGCAACAATTTATACACATGTGCTTACTGGTGTTCGAAAAACTGTAAGGAAGATCGTCTCGCTCTTGACGCATTAATCGCCGTTGCACGAACTAACACAGCCAATACATCCTTCTCGACAACCGCCTCATTGAACAAGGGTCCAAAATACGGTACCTTAACAAGAATACATTCACCGTAAGTCATTTGATTTGAGTGTTCAGAAAATATACTATACAAATTTTTTGAAATGACTTACTTCGGCTTTCCTTGATATTTGAACTCTAAACAGGCCAAACTGTAGAGGATATATTACAATTAGCACATCGCAAAACTCAGTTGGTATAATGTCCCTCCTGTAATCTCTAGCATGTTCTGACCACACAATATGAACTTCGTCATTTCCCAAATGTCTTGTCTGAAAGTTAAAATCATCACAATTTTAGTTTATACGAGAACTATTGTTTATGCAAATTGATTCATTCATTCATACCTTTTGTAAGAGACTTTCTTCCGAGTTTGAAGGCATGCGAGTAGCTACGTGGAAAATTGCCTCAGTAAAGGAGGTGGCATAATACGGCGCAGTTTCACCAGAACTTTTGTTTCTCTGCAATCCGCCCATAAAACCTGAATGATTCTCTAGCTCCACCTCCCATCCCAGACCTAAGAGAGATATCATATCATCAGTTATGGATCACTTTTCAATTTAGTCAAGATAGTCTTACCTGCCACAAAATCTTCATACGCTTCGCTACCACCAGTGTTGGAAAGTATGGAGCTCTTGTCTTCTTGACCTTCAGCTACATATATGACAGCAATTTTGTGCGTTTCACGGCATTTCTATTTGAAAATGTTACAAAAGGGACTATTAAGTTTTACTATGCTTTGGCGATTTATCAATAAGTTTCTTTTAACGCAGAATATTCCGTTAAGCATATAACCTGGTTATCCAGATGCTTCAGTTCTCGCAGTAACTTTTCATCCTTCTGAAGCAAATCCACTGAAGAACGCTTTTCCCATCCGGTGAGTCCAAGATGACTGAATAATCGGCGACTCAACATAAAACTAGAGCCGCACATAATACTTTTGGTGGAGGCGGCTAAAGATGAGAGATTCTCTTCATGCTCGCTTGTTACATCAATTTCTGATTCTGCCTCTAATGACACTGGCATAGCCCTCATTCTAAAAAATAAAATATGTGTTTTAAGAAATCGGTCCAAATCACAATTCAATTCATTCAGGCTAATGATATGCATTGTTTCTTACGTCGAGTCGCAATCAAATTTCATCAAAAATTCCATTTCCATATTTCTTTGGTTCACAACGGCCGCTACAACGTCATCCTCTGAATCTTGTGTCAGGGATGGAGGTGGGTCCCAGGGCGAAGTTAAAGATTCACCCACTCTCAAGAGGCATTCAGGACTTGTGTGTCCAATGTATTGCAGCAGCTGAAAAAAACATAAGAAATCATATTATTTCGTGGTCTTGTCGTTTTGTTAGCAGATTATTGAAGCACCACGAACATCATCTAAATTATCCAGATCATCAGCCGAATTTTCGCAAGTGGGCAACAGCCCTGTTGGGCGTCGTCGAAGAGTTAGTCGAGGACCCATCTGAGGTAGAAACGTTCCCGTCATTCCAGAAAATAAATCTTCCGGTTGTTGGGAAAATGACGCCATAACAGGAATTTCCTCATCTGAAAGTTGACATTTACTTGTAACAATCTACGTATTACCAAATAAAAATAATTTGCCAATAATGTTTACCTTGAGATAAAGGTGGTGAATACAGATTAGCTACATCCCAAGATGCTTTCCCACTCAAGTCTCTTAAAATTATTCTAACTAATGTCGGGGACGTTGCAAACCCAGTTGCAACACCGCCACCAAGTCCATCTTGTGCAGGTAACTCGACAATTGACAGCAGTGTATTGTTGTTTAAAGCAAACAACTGAAAATCATAATTTTACAATTTATCTAGTAATTTGCATAGTATAAGTTTTAAGTTAATAAGGTCTCACGTACTTGGATATTAGGTAACGAAAAAACGTATGAATTCAGTTCGTCCAACTCGGACGTAAGACCAGGTAAATCATCATTTTCCGACACAATAGATCCACACCGTGCAGCACCGTTTGACATTGGAAAATGGCCAATTTGTGTTAACATGTGCAAAAGCAACTACAATAGTCATAAATAAAACAACCATATTTAGCGAATAAAAGTCACCCATTAAAACAATGAAAGATAGTGCATAGGATCGTTTACCGATCGTGCGGCAAGCCGGACTGTTTCGATGTCATGCGAAGAATTTGTACTTTCACGAACGAACACATTTTCTTTTCCTAAGCTCCTTAACGAAGGGTCGACATTCTGAAATATAAGTTTCTACACTTGTATATTTTCATTAATCCAATAACAAATCTCAATAACTGAATGTTTCGTGTGTTTACGTACCTGCAGATCATCGAATGGAATACTAGGATCAAAATCCTCCAAACTAGTAAAGTTTACTGAATTACTTTCTCCTGGAGACTGATAGCCTACTGACACCATATGAAGAACTTCAAAGATTGAAGTTAATAAAGTTGATCTTCCCTGATCATGTGAGCATGTCAGGGATTCCACCGGTAATCTCATGCACCATTCTCCAAGTGTCAGCATAAGAGAAATCAACAAACGTTTCTCTGTCTCCACCGGCTTTCCCGAAGTCCAACCGGAATTTTTCATAGGAAGAGCTTGCTGGAGACTCCATTTCAGCCCGAGAACAATTTTTGGTATCAAATACGGGAAAAATCCTGAGATTTCGCTGGCAAAATCAGCCAGTAAAAGTAAAAGGTCTGATGCCACTAGAGCGATACTTCTGTTTGCAACCTACAATTTGAGTACATTATATTTTTAGAATCTTATTTGATAATAATTTTCCATTAGCATTTATTTTTAGTTTTTACTTTACCCTGATGGAAGCCAGAAGTAACGAGAACACGATAGAAATTCTGCTGTTCAAGTCAGTTTCGTCCCTTTGATTTTGAGGCATGCCAAAATTTCTCAGATCTGTTAGTTCCTTGCACATAAAAATGGTTAACGATTGCAAACAAATTGCTCGTGCGTTTGATGTTTGCTCCACTTTTGAAAAATGTATCAAACAGGTCAATGCAACATCCTATTATTTTAGAAAGAATCAATAAGATATGAATTATAATTTCGCATATCAAGCGCAACGGTTTTGTCATTTATAGAATGTTATGCATACCTTGACTGACTGTGGAGGCTGAATAAGCTGAAATGTTGGTGAGTTTGGCTTTAGAATCTGCAAATTTTTACAAACTTCCGAAATAGCCAGGACAGATCCTAGTATTGTAGCCGCTAGAAAGATTGACAATAATGTACAAGTTATAACAAGTTATACGAATTTAATATGACTATGTAAAACTATATGCATATTACGGATGACGATGCACATCACATTAAATTCTTACCTTCCATTCTGGGTGCTTTCTTGAGATCATCCGTTGTTAGAACAGAATGAGCTGCTTGGCAAAAGTCCAGCAATAGAACAGAAAATCCGGGAAGCATTTTCGAAACAAATTTGCACCCGCATCGCTTTACAATTTCGTTGATCACTTCCTGCAATTGCATATTAGGAACGTTAAAGTAAGTACACATTACTAGCAAATTCCTGATTCCAAGACGAGCTAATTTTTAGATAATGATAATAAAATAAAAATTGGAACACTAACCTGTTGATTTGATATAACAATTTTGTGGACTGATCCGTAAAATTTACTCAGGTATTCTTGAGTAAATGGAATGTCCTGATTATTCATTGTAGTATCACATAACAGCGCTGTAGAGAAAATTTTCCCTCTGTAGAATTCGTCAGAAAGCTCAAGAGCCTACAATCAAACAAAAACAAGAATATTCAAAATACAATACTATTATTATTACAATTATTATTATTACAATTATTATTATTATAATTATCACAATTATTAAAGTAATAATTAAATATCATTAACAGCCTGGATATTAATAGACCATGTACCATACCTGAAAGCACCACGGAGAAAACAAAGGCAATGGCGGACTAAGCTCGGGAGGTTTTGGCGTTGCCAAATTATCTAAACTGATTCCCTGATTTTGTCGTATCTAAAACAAATCAAGAAGAAAATGACAGCTAAATATTTTAAAATAGAAATTTATTCTCAAAAGAAGATAAATCTACCTTTAGTAATGTAATCCAAATATCAGTAAGAACTTGGAAAAAATGAGCATGAGTTTTGGGATTTGTGAAATCATTAACGTTTCCCAAGATGCCTAACATCCTTCTCCACAAAATCGCAGCAACACTGGGAAGCCAGCCCTTTACCGGGCCTCCAGCAATAACACCCTTGGCTTCAGACGATTTGGACACAACTTCCATGTTACAATCTGCAAAAGATAAGTGATTTTACAATAAGTACAAAAATACGCTCTTAAAATCGACTTCCAATAACTTTTAATAATACAAAAACCATGTCTAAAATTAAAATTGTACCCAAACTATTATTATCTCCATCAATGTGAATGGTTGAAGCGTTGTCCAAGCTGGTGTTAGAGGATGACACTTCAGCCCAATCTGGATGTAGAATTCCTGTTTGATTGAAATTTCCAAAGTGGGAAATAAATTTGCGAATCGAATCAGCAGAGCGCGATCTTTTCCGTAGTCTATTTTCAGGAACTAGATAATGATCGCTTATGTCGTCTCCTCTGGAAAGTCCACTTGTAGGATGTTCTTTAATTTGAGGTTGCCCTTTGGTTTTTACTGTGTTCTTTAAAACTGATAGCAGATTTCCTTCGCTCATACTTCTACGTAGAACCAACTTTTTGGAGGGATGTGATGTTAATGGAGAAAAAACCATTGATTTTCTGTCCGAAGAAGAAGCCCCTGAACTCAAATTTCTTGTTCGATGTGACACCGAGTTTTCTATAACAAAGTGACAAATAGTTTTTAAGATTATGTATCCCACTTGGTTTCCAGTTCTTAGGTAGGAAATGTCTCAGAGTACTTACGTAATGGACCGTCTGTAATTCTTTTCACAGCGTCTTTGGTAACTGCAGAGGTCTGATTACTACTACCTCCACCTCGTCGTTTCTTCGACTTTTGTTCTGTCAGTCGATCAAGTGGTAAATTAGCTAAATCCAGATTGTACACATGTCTTGAAAGCACTCTTGTTAATGTCTCCATTGTTTTCTATGTAAAATAGACATAACGATATGACAATAATCAAAAATCAGTACATTATATTTAGAATGTATGTTTCTAGATTGTATATATTTATAATTATAATTTACCGCCCATTCAGTAATTAGCTCATCACAGAAAGTTAGCTGGGAAAGTACTCCCTGCAACTGGTCCCACAATTCAATAGAAATCGGTACATTTAAGCTAGCTTTAACCCAGCTTACAATCAGCGTTTGGAATAAGGCAGAAGCCAACTTAGATCCTAAAGTGTCTGGATGTTTCAAGCCACAATGTGGTTGATTCACATCAAGAACCTTTGAAGTTACGTGAAGCAACACAACCAAAAGTTGTTCCCTGGAACATACAGAAGATACATTTTGATTTTTGGTCTTCATTACATTCATGGAAAACACAGTTGATGAGAGATGATAAATTACCAAGTTTTGGCTTCCATTCTGGTATTCATTACAGCATATCGATAAATATTCAACACCCTTTTACAAACATCCACTTGTTCCTCCAACAAATGAACTGCTGCTTCGTGTTTTGGAATTTGAAAAAGAAGGAAGACGGCAGCAGAGTTGCAAAAGAAAACTTGAAGCACTTTCTGTGCACCAGCTCGTAAAAAGGAGAGATATTCCTCTCGATTATTGTTAGCACTGAGCCCCAAAGCTCCACAGTAAGAATCTGTACGTAGTCTATTTTTTGGTGCTTCCAATCGCTCTTTGGCAGTTGCTTCATCTTCATTCGGGTCATCAGGTTCCAACATGAAAACAGGCAGTTCAGGCACCTTTAACACAAAAACGAGACACTCATATATAAACACGATTCAACTAATTTAATTTTACATGTTTATTGGGGCAACGTGAAGCATCACAAAAATGGCATGGCTCTTTTCTTACATTCATTTGGATCCAATCTTTGTACACGCATATAACTCTTCTTATGGCTACGGTATGAACAAAATTCATCAATAAAGCTCGTCGAAATACTTCATGGAGGAAATTAATATTTTCCCTGCTGCCTAAAATAACGTCCTTCGCAATAACATTCGCATCTATATCACTAAAAATCCAAATACATGTCATGAGTAATACAAAAAAGATTAAATTAAGTTCATTATTTCTTTTATAAAACATACTTATGAACACTGGAATAAGATGTGATAGAATCCCGGTCGCCTCCGGATAACGATGATGGAGGAGTTGACTGGTTTCTGACATCATCAGAATGATGGTTTGATTGAGCTGGTTGCATGTTAGAACTCCAACTGGATTAATAAACAATGTAGATTTACAATGAGAATCTTAAATTTACATTCAAATGACAAAAAATATTTTCATTTAAGAACCAAATTTGTTGCAACGTACTAGGCAGGGGTAGACGTTAGTTCCATTGACCGATATACAGAGTGAGCGTAATTTGCTAACCATTTTACAAAAACAACTTGACAGGCAAAAATAGGGTTATTGGATAGATCTGCACACTTTCTAGGTTCTGGAAGCTCTGTAAATGAACCACAAGTTTACATTAAAATTGATGCATTTAGCAATGATATACTTATATGGGCATCATTATTTTCTTACACGCTAAATTATAAGTTTTATAGGATTTTCTTACCCAAGTTTGGTTTGTAGATATCAGTGACAGTTTTAAATTCCCCAAATATTCTAGGTAAGTAATACTCTTTAAATCTCTCGTATAAAAACTCTATACTTTTAGCCCACATTGGACTGCCTTCGTTCCAATGAATTCGTGGTGCTTGCGAAACAATAAAATCTAATAAAAGCTCCATAAAGTGCGAAGAAAGATCTTCGGGTTGTCTTTCGCCGGGACTTGCGACCAAAACTGGCGTAATTTCGAATGGAGTTATCCCAATCGAAGGATCTGACGGTGGGGGCCAGGTCTGGGTCGCTCCAAGGCCAGGTACTAATGAAGCAAACATTGCATGGACATATGCAGGAGCTGCAGTTCCAAGGCACTGATACCACATGATGAAGAGTCTGAAAATTAAAGAAAAGTTAACCACATGTCAATTAACTCAAAATTAACATAAAGTGTTAAGGACGTGCTTTTAAATTTGTTAGTTTCAATATACCTTATAGCCTCCCTACGCAGCCGAAGAGAGTTGGCAGGATGATTGAGTTTTGCCATTAGGCGAGACATTGAATGCAACTGCCATCGACAATGTAGGAGGTCTGGAAGGAGCATTAACAATCTTTCCAGCAGATGTAAGACACTGTCCAACTCTTCCCGTTGAGCTCGATGAACTAAAAATGGGCAAATTTTCATACAATTTTAAACAATGCAATTACCTTTCATTCAAGTTTTTTCAAATAATTATACAATAATTTAATAATTATCTACGCGTGACGCAGCTCGGCCGTATATCATTATCATTTCATTGTGGTTGTGATCTATTGGTAAATAGCTAACTAAGTAACAAAACGGTTTGGTACTAAGATTTTGGTGTGCGTGTTTGTGTTTCAAAATCTATGTTTCGAAGCAGGTAGGTCATATACCAAGGTGTACTTTCCTAAAGGGAGGTTTGCATATATTGAGTATTCAGAGAAGATGAGATACATGGATTGCAGCATGAAAATCAACTTAAGTCAGAATCTGTCAAAGTTATTCATGTCATAAAATGAAACAGTTACAGATGTGAAAGCTTGCAGAGATCAAATCAATTACCGTATAGCGCATATTATCAGTGGGATTTGCATAAATTCAAAACAATGTACAAAAAATATTAAAATAAAAGCGTGATGTTTTCAATAAACATAAATATTAAAGTACTTATACATTAACTAGTACACATGCATAAACACATGTAAAAGAAGGTTAGTCCATAATGTATAATATTGGATTCAAAATATTAATTAATGAAACATCCGATTTGAAAAGCAAAGTATGGTTAAACGATTACAGTAAATGAAAATATTTTTGGCGAAAGAAATCGAAAGAAATATATAAATATACAAGTATGTAATTTCATGTAAAACAAAATGTTATTGTAGTTTTTATTAATTAGTAATCAAAAGAAACGAATGATTGTTCTACTGACGCATAGAAGCAAGCAGAAGCAACCCACAAACCCATAGATATACTCACCCATAGAGAAAGGTAGATTATCAGATATTGTCACAGACAAGGTAGGAGTAAGAAAACCTGGAAAAATTAGCAATTAAAATAGCAAACCCATTCAGACGATTTAGTGAGTCCCAAGTGTGCTGAGTATGTTTGTTGCGATGTTCATAGTTCTAAAATGACCAATTCCTACATTTTACTATACTGTAATATCATCACGGTTAAATAGGTCTTCTAAATTCATAACACCACCTGCCTCTCCGTTGCTGTTGGTCGTTTTCTTACAAAGACATTAAATGTTCTTTTATTCCATTCCACACAAAGCACCTACATTTCCCTGTGGTGATTTGAGAATCAAGCATGCGAATATGCGAAACTATATAAATTGCATACATTCATAAAACATCTATTGCGTACCAGGTTTGTATGTCGTACAACACAACCTTAAAGGATGTTATGCTTGTTATACATTAAACTAAAAACATTCTTAAAGAATTGCGCAATAAAATGTATTTTCCCAGATCAGAGAGAATAAAACACACCCAACACTTGAGTAGTTCAAAAAAAAAACACTGGCTAAAATTATTTGACAAACAGCGAGCGACAGCGACTTGTAATATACAGGATAACCTCTTATGTAACCCTAATAAACATTTTTGAGTACTTGTCATGTCTCATGTCATGATCTCATTTCAAATTAAACCCAAATAAATAAACTGTTCGTCATTGTCACTTTTTTGAATTTGATGTCCACCTGTGCTTATGACAAGTCACTGTTAAATCGTAAATTCTTCATGATTAGATATGTAAGTCATTAAAGCTGTCTAGCCTGTCGTTAACTTTCCGAATAATTCATACAGACTCCTTGCGCTGACCATAACGCCACCGCGCGGCGCGCACCAAGCAAAACATTTTAGAAAACGAACCTCCACGAAGTTTAAGGGATCCTTCCGCTGAAACGATGCCTTCGTACACCAAATGGTATATGTGCGAATAATGCGTTGCAAATAATGCCTTTGCTTCAACCCCATCAACGGAATCTAAAGAAAGCGAAATAAAAATTATTTTTATGTCAGCTCCATTCATTCATAACGGCGAATAAAAATACTCACAAATAGAATTCCCAAATCAAATGTCAATACAAAATCATACCTATGATTTGTTTCAGGTGCTTTAGCCTACTGGCAAGATCCCTTTTAGAATCCAACAGTTTAACTGTGGATTTTTTAACATCCGTTTGCGTTTTCTGTCTACTGAACATCTTGAATGGCGACAACTACTAAACGTTCACCTTAAAATATACACACTGGTAATCACGTAACATAGAAATAACTATGTATTTCAAAATATAAAACCGAGTATCTACATTTCTGCAATAAAACAAAGCACTATGTCCTCATCCAACAGTTTAAATACTACATACAAAACTACTATGTAACAACGTTAGGTTTATTTCCACAGATATTTCAAACGCTTTCCATGTAGCTTCCCACATCTCACTTAACTTCTTTCCGATTCCAAGCATTATAGAGGGTCTATACTCAATCACTCTCACTAGAAGTAGTCTACGGAATACAGCATTTCACTAATCCAACTCAAAGTCCTTCCACAATTATCCTTCCAAAGTTAATCAGGAGCCATTTTAAACCACACCACTTCCTTTCAGCGTCACTTTTCAACATTTATTAATCCAAAAGATATGCATCTTCGTTGACACGTCCGTTGAAGCGCCTCCTCACAGCATCCGTTCGGCTTACTGGCAGTTGGAAGTGAACAACGATGTTTCCAAGCTGTAAATAAATAAATAAAATATAATTAATTATACATTCATGTAGTCACCTTGTTTCACTACATGACTAACACATTGAATAATAATAAAATAATCAAAATATTCATTTATGCATCCACAACATTTACCTTTGATATAAATATATCACCGCAAGATTAATGACGACGATGATGATTACCAACGTGCTCAATTACAATTTTTTTTATCATACAGTTTAATGATCTTTAATGAAGCTCCAATTTGAAAGAATCACGGCAATTACCTACAATAATCATCTATCATCCTCACCTCACATGCTTATTTTCTTCCACAAAATACAACAAGCTGTTTTCCCGTTATCTTTAAACACTATCCATTCACCTCCTCCTAGTTAACTAATTAACCATTTATACTACATCAGTTCCGATAAAAAACAAGTCCACATTTTCGTTGTATAACCCTTCCCTCTTAAATTAAACACCTTTTCCCAATTAACCTGACAAGTTTACCTGAACACACACTCACACACTTAATGACAACTTCAATTAACTTTATATTACACAGTAGTGACTAATCACACTAAACTTTAACTATTCTTTTAAAAAAATTACATTTAACTGATCTCTCTAAACTGACAGGTGTGAAAAAGTTAGCGGTATAAGTTAGTTAAATAAATATCCAGTTAGGTAGGTGCATTAAAAAAAAGTAAATATTATTCTTTAAAGCAGTTGTAAAGTTAAATGCACTCTGTCTTGTTGATAGAGAGGTGCACATACAAAAAAAACATGTAGATAGGTACAGTGGCCATAATTTTCGTAGAGACTGGCGAAATTGGGCGCGGCGCCGCATGCTAGCTGCGCCCCATAGCCATACCAACGTGCTAGCCTATGCTATGTGCAAGTTGCCTGCACGCCTGTCTCTACGTAAAAAATGGCCACAGTATGTGCTCTCAAACATCTTACAAGAAAGTATGTGCACATCTTTCATGCAAATTGTGTGTATCCTGCCATACAACCAAGGTGTTAGGTTGACTCACTCAGGTTGAGTGAGAGAGATGAGCCAAAAGAACCGTATGTTTTTGCGACTTGAGTGAATCGGGGCAAACTGAGACTCAGCTGACGTGAAGCGAAAAGTTAAAGACGTCAGGAGTAGATATTTTTTGTTTACGAAAAAGCTGAGTTGGTCAAGTTTGAAGGGTCTGAGAGGATGATGAGCAGAAATAATAGTAAATACAGTTGATGTTGATGAGTCATTAATTGTTGGAGTTAATTATTGTGTCAATTAAAGTTAAGTGTTTAGTTGAGTAAAATTGGGAGTTTAAATGTAGTTTGTGGAAAATGTGGGGGTGTTTTTAAAGCTTTAAAGTGGTTGGGTGGAAGTGAAGTAGTTTTTTGGGTAAATGTTCGAGAAGAGTGTGAGTGGTGAAGTGAAAATAAGGACGTTGTTGTAGGTTTTTAGGTAAATAATGGGTTTAATTGGTGGTTTTTTTTAATTGTTTGCATGATTTTGGAAAGATGTCAGTGAAAGATGTTTGATTGTTGGGGTTTGGTTGATGATGTCATTATGTTGAGTGTGTTTATTATGAAGGCGGTTGTCACTGTTGTGGTTTTTATTGTGGTAAATAATTTGTTTGGAATTTTGTTGTAATTATTTTTAGGAGGAGGACGACGGATTGATTTAATGAAATCCATGCCATTTGGTGGTACTACTGATTCATGATGCATAGTCCAGGATCCATCAACTCTAGTCGCACGCAATCCCCGTTGGGGTTCAGTTATGCTGGAAGTAGCACAAGTTTACCTCCACCAGCAACTCATAGGTTGGTTCAGAGCAAAATGATAACGTTATAGGTAATTTATTAATAATTTTGGATGAAATACTGACTAATTTCTTTTATTTCATTTCAGAGGATGTTTGCGTAAGTTATTATTTTGGAAAATTATTATTTAATACTCAGATGTTGTTAGTTGGAGTCAGTAGAAGTAGTTAGTATTTACGTGATTATTTTACTGTAACAGAAACGAAAGCTCAGTTTGCGAGAGATGATCCTGCCTTCTTGGTCCTCTTAGGAGTATTTTTATTGGGTAAGTGGGAAGGAATCAATTTAAAACTACTTGGATCGAGATTTTCTTTTCCATGTAATTCTTACCTTATAACATTTATTCTTATGTTCTTCCAGTATCGTCAGCAGGATTTGGACTGGTTCTTCGTATGTCGTTTTTAGAATTCATACTTCTGTTTCTGTACATTGTTTTCGTCGACTGCGTATTCGTTGGAGTAGTTATCGCCACTTTGGTTTGGTAAGGTTGATCATTTTTAAATCAATCATAGTACAATAAAACTGTAAGCCGAAGTTGAGTGTAATTTTTTTCATGCTCTACCGATTTGATAGGTATCTATGCAATAGACATCTTCTGAAACCAGGTGCGTCCAGAATAGAGTGGGGTTATTGCTTTGATATCCATCTGAATGCTCTGTTCCCGCTACTAGTACTCCTTCACGGTGTTATGATCCTCTTGTATCATGGTCAGTCGGAACGATTAATTTTGTATAAATAATCATATCGAAACTCGATAATTATTTGTTGTTACATGACATGCGATATTTTTATTATTGCAGCCGTCATTGGTCACGAGTGGACGATATCAATGGTCTTGGGAAACACGTTATGGCTTGCAGCCTTGGGTTATTACATCTATATAACCTTCCTAGGCTACTCAAGTATGCCTCAGCTTCGATCAACGAGGATATTTTTATATCCGCTAACTCTCCTCGCCATTTTCTATATTGTCACTCTCCTAATTGGCTGGAACGTATCAACCACCTTAATTAATTTTTATAGGTATAGAGTATTATGATTAAAACCACCCTCAGTGTATACCAGTGAACTTGTTTGAATAAATTAATTTGCTTTTCGTAGAATGATTTGACTCAAGAGTATTTTGTGATGATGCTGAGAAAAGACTAAAAATAATTGATGATATATCACTCTTCATCGGATTTTGTGCAAGAAGTGATATGATGAAGCTCCCCCCAAAAAATGAAAATATTTACGCAAAATAATATACACTTTTACTTTAGTTAGTTATATAAGCATTAATTAATGTACACGAGAAGATTCAATGGCAGAGAAATAGTGTTTAATATTTGAAATGTACTGGAAATGAAATTTTGAACAGTAGCAATAAATTATTTTTCTTTATTTTTGTCATTCCTCTCCCCTTTTCTGCTAAACTAACATAGTTTATAGTTTTATCCAAAAAATCTCTGAACTAGCAGCATACTTGTAACCAAAAGTTTGTTAACCGGGAGTATAATTTATTTAAGCATCATGAATTTTTTTACAATTTTACAACAAGGTAATAATATAAGCTTTTGCAGATAAAAAAGTTTAAAATACAATATATACATTCATGTACAATGTATGTATAACAGGTTAATATAAATACATAACATCCTTAAAAGTTTGATGATATATAAAGCTCTGGTTTTAGTTAAGATGTCCTAAAATACATATAGCGGCAGTATTTAGCGTCTCACAGGAACCATAATATTCATTTCAATAATATAACGTTAACAAACTTATATTTAATTGGTTTTTGTGTTTTTTTTTGCTCTACATATTATATAACCCCAACCAGAAGACATTGTATTTAGCTGAACAGTAATCAAGCGTAACATTGAAAACGTCTTTCTTCAAAGAAACTCACCGGAGAGAAAAATTTTGTTCATTGGCTTCATGCGATTTTTTCTGAATCTAATCTCGATTCTATCAAATCACAATCAACTTTCGTTCTGTCTATAATTTATAATTTAATTGATATCAGTTTATCAGTCCTGTTATCATCAAAGACATCTGAGTGTAGTACTTTTTTTTTGCTTTTCTAAAAATTTGCATGTATAGATCTATGGACACGTTTGCTAGCAAACTCTTTTGCAGGGAAATTCTCCTTCTCGAAAGCCGTCAAGAATCAAGAAAGCTTTTGGTAACTATTACACTTGGATAATTATAAGGTTGTTTCCAGATTACAGATCATCAATTGGATCCCTCAGATCTTTGGCATCAAAATCTTCACTTTGCGCAACATTTTTGCTCTTTTTTCTTCCATTCATTAGTTTCAATGGAGTATATTTTCCACTGGAACCTAAACATACATAAACATCGAATCAATTAAGTAATGACTGCAAAATTATAAATGTACCAATTTTTTATAAAATATTATAATTATGTAGGCATAAATTACCATAAGTGGCTGGTTTATCAAAATCATACTGTCTGGTATAAGGAGATGACTTTAGACACCAGTAATGTATCATCAAATACAGCACACAAATGAACACCGAAACCAGGGACAGAATTTTCAGCAAGAGATCTTTTGATAGGAAAGTCAACCCAACGAAACCAATTACTCCACCAAGTCCTCTTCCTAAAAAGCAATAAAAACATTTAATTAGCTTTATGCTAAAAGGCTCATCGTTATATATATAACATATATTTTTTGCTTTCGGCACATAAAAATTAAATTATAGGGATATACGTATATGGGCTCTTGTATAAATGACGGGGAAAACGATTAGCTATAAAAACCTCGTTTGCGCTTTCCCGATAATTATAACACTCTTGAACATTAAATGGGACTGCAGGTACTCATTGTTTTAATATGACATGGGATGGTATAAAAATCTCACTTCTTTTAATATTCTCTTTCTTACTTGCCCATGATACATGGGTAAGGTATATTATTAAAGATTAAATGGAAGGTGTAGCTATTAAAATGAACGCATGATTTCTTTTAATGTATTCACCATAATCCATAGTTCATAAAAAATGCATACAAGATTCATGAATGAGTACATGTTATACATGAAAACGCGTTTCGGTCATGTAATTATTGAAATGATGATGAGACCCATGCATCCATCCAGTTCACCAAGCCGCGATTTAATCCCAAGCCCATCCTCTATTATTATGCTATTAAGGGCCATTATCGAATAATAGAGATAGGATATTACAGACAGGTATTAAAGATGAGACCTTTTTTTATTGTTGGAGATGATGAACAAAGACTTACCGAGTGCGAGGTAAAGAGTAACAACAACAGCTTGACAGGTTGCAGCCAAGCTACGCGGTGCTGAAGCGTACGTTGTGTACGACGCTGATATCCAAACCATGAGAACTGAAAATGTATCCATTGCTCGTAATAGGATACTCCATTCTGCTTCAGCTCCAGTGAGGTATGCATAGCCTGGAAAAAAAACATTGTTACTTTTAGTGTGGAAGTTGAGATTAACTTTCTTATGATTGAAATCTGAAAAAATAAGTTTCCATTTTAATTGGGAAGATACTTTTGTATTTCTATTTATTCGCCTTAAATTAGGCGTACTCTGACGTATAAAAAGATGTACTCCGGTTTTGAATGCACGATTGATGGCCTGCGTATGAAAATGCGAATCTAATAATAGCTTAGCTAAAAAATGATATGTAACTAGAGTTTGTTAATGAGGAACAATTCCTCAAAAAAATACAGTCCATAACGACATTTTCAAAACGTTCCGAAACTTGTATATTCGGATTCCCCACCCTAAAAAACCCCT
>JAHZMV010005481.1:0-19241 GCA_027743765.1 Coecobrya sp. COE2
ATTACAACAAGCTTATCGGAACAAGGTTCAGAAGGTGTCAGAAACTCTAGCACAGCACAACGTGATTCCAGGATCCGAGGAGTCTGGCTCTGTGAACAAATTCCGACTGGAATCTGACATTTTTGGAGGAGGATCTCTGGAAATCCAAGACGAAGTGACCACACAAGTGTTCAACGATGACAGTTCAATTCAAACAACTGTGGAGCCTTTGGGTGTGGCTGTGCATGACGATTCTGCTACTGAGCCACCTGCACAAGTTTTTCATGACGTGGAGACCTCCACTGATGGCATTGGTGCAAATGAAATTTCGCATGATGAAGTAACTGACTCAAACAATTTGATTCAAAATGATGAACAGGACGTGCCTGTGACCACACCTGGAGTTGAACTGGCTCGTGATGATGATGCCGTTGAGGGAAGTGGAAGTCAACAAGATGAAACCGAAGCTCCTGTGCTACAGGACGCCACAGAATCAAATGGATTAGCCAGACTAGACTTGGACGAATCTGTAGCAGATCCGACTACAAATGTTCCATTGAATGACGACGTCAATGAAGTAACCTCCTCACCATCCTCTTATGCATACCGTACCGACATTCTGGGTAGCTTTGAAGATGTTGCTGACGGGGGCAGTGGAAACGGAGAGATTGTACAAGACCCTGTTTCTGCAGATGAAGTAACTAACTCTCCAGCAGTGCAATATGACCCTGTTCCAGTAACAGAACCAGAGATCTTATTGAATGATGAAGTTATTCCTACCACCGCCAGAGTTGAAGAAGATTTGATTCAGGACGATGAACCTATCGCAGAAGCAACCACCGAATCCCTACTTTCCAGATTCCGTACTGATTTGGAGGTAGATACTGAAGCACCATCATCATCATCGGCTTCACCAGAAGCTCAAAATGATTTTGTTGAGGTGTCAACAGGAACTCCCTCTGGCTATGCAGTTGAATTTAGAGATAACGATGAAATTTCTGCACCGGTGACCCAAGCACCTGTCAAGGAAGAGGAGGAAGCTGCTAGCAATGACGAACCGGCACTCATTCAAGTTCATGACATTATTCCTGAAGATGATGAATCAGCTACTCAAGCAACCATTCCTATCTTGAATCTCGTTGCCAGCGATGATGAAGTCGCTGTCAGTGAACCTGAACCAGTTACCCAAGCAGCTCAGCTTGATATCTCTCATGACGAGGAAGAAGTCATCGCCAACGATGAGGCAGTTACACAAGCTATTGTTCAGGATGAAACAGCCACCCAACCTGCTGCTGCCGCTGAAGTTATTTCAAATGACGAAGTAGTGACCCAAGGCGCAGAAGAAGCTTCCAATGACATCCCTGTCACTGAAGGAATTCCGGAATTGACACATGACGAGTCGGTTGCAGTCACTCAAGCTGAAGAAGAACTTGCGGTAAATGATTTTAATGGTCCCACAGTTGCCCCTGAAATACACATTCAAAATGATGATTCTGTTGCAACGTCCCCATCTTCTCTAAACGACGAGTCTGCCACCGTTGGAGAAGTGTCCAGTGAGCAGCAGAATCACGATGACCCCATCGTATTCTCCGATGAACCCCTTCCAACTACCGCACAGCCTCTGGACAGACTTCGAATTGATCTCGCTGAACCCACTGACCAACCTACGTTTCAAGACGCTGTTACCGTGCCTCAAAGTGACGACGCCACTGAGGCAATCCATAATGATGACGCCACAGAGGCCATCATCAATGATGACGCAACTGAGGCAATCCACAATGACGATGCCACAGAGGCCATCCACAATGACGACGCCACAGAGGCCGTCAACAATGACGACGCCACAGAGGCCGTCAACAATGACGACGCCACGGAGCCAATCAATAACGACGACATAACCGTTACAACAAACGCTCCCTCGTCCAGCAGTTCTATCTCAGAAAATGAACAATCAGTCAACAATACCAGTCCCATTGTTGTCAGCAAGATAACGAAAAAGGAGGACATACTTTTACCAAAAATCCAACCAATCTCACCCGATCTTGGGAGGAACGATCCTCACGAGTTACGCTTTGACTTTCCCCTTCCTCCAGAGAAAGACAGCAGTTGGTTCAGTCGGGCTGTAAGTCAATTCAGGAGATTAACAGGATTCAGTACTGATGACAGCAGTAGTGACGACAGGGCACCATCATCGTCATTTGTAGGATCAAGTAGCAGAATTACCAGAGTTCCCAGTCGTAGATTTTTACTCTTTTAAAAAATTGACATTTGCTCAACAAATAGCCTACGCAACAGTGTTAACGTGACAGCTTTACGACAGGTCTTTTTTAAACAAGATAATATTTACAAAATGGAAATTTACTCCGATTTCAAAGCAGCCAATCTCTAATTAGCATCACTTTTTAAAATGCACCCCAGTCAAGCCGAATTTTATTTTCTCCACTTTTCATGCAGCAGCAGCAACTGTTTCCATAAATGTACAATATTTTGTGTGTATAAAAACACGGTTACAACTTCAAGAGGGGAATTTTTTATAAACTGTAATTTTTAAATGTTACTATTATACTTAATTATAATCATGCATGGTTAGTTATTACTTTATTACTCTTACTTACGTCTTACGATAAGGGATGGGATTGGGCAGGGGTTGGGGCAATAGAAGATTATTTTGTGGGGAATTATTATAATAAGTAGGTAGATTAGTTAAAGATGAAATGACAAAGAGAGATGCCTTGACAATATTATATATAATTGCTGTATTTATTTAAAATAGTCACCAAGTAAATAAAAATTAAAACTGGTCGATTGACTCGTTCAACTAGCCTATAACGACGTAGAGTCCGATAATTAACTTGTAGTCTGAGGAAAAGATTTAAATGTAGCGAACAAATCAGTAAAAACGACACGGGTGCTTCATTTTATGTGTGCTTCCTCAATATTTGATAATGTTACTTACGTAGAAATTAATTTTAAGTCATGATTATATGGTTAATCGCCATAAAATGTGAAGCAATGAATCAAGTCAATGCAATGATGAAAATGTTAAATTGCCAATATTAGGTAATACAATAAATAATACGAATAAAAGTAATAATTAATATTTATACAAGACTTAAATAGTTCGCTTTGTTCATTTTTTTTATTACTAATTAACTCTGAGCATATTAAGGTGCATTACACCAAAAAAACATTTTCTATTCGTTTGTACCAAAAAAACAAGAAAACAACAATTAAACAACAATCAAAATTGTATTACTATCATTATTCCTGTCATAAATTGTCGATTAGCTTAAAATCTTATCGTTTGCACTCTCGTTTCAAGTTTCTGGATAACATCCGAAGGAATGTCGAATCCCAGTAGATTTCTCAGATTTAGACCTCTCCCATTGTAGTCATCAACTTTAAAAGAGGATACCTAGCAACAAGCATCAGAAAAAAATCTCAATTAGTTTCTGTGTTAATCAGAGATCAATCACGGTTAAATCAATTAAATAACCTACCTGAATACTGGGTACTGAGGAGAGTACCACTGAATGAGGTGGCAACACTCGCATATGTCGGATTTGTCGAAAGGCACTTTGCAAATGGTTGGCTGGTAGCGAAGACCGTTGATGATAACCGGAAACTGTTACAATTAACGCTAACGCCACTGCTGGAAACACAAACCTGTCCATTTTGTTGTAACTTTTCTCTAGCAATTTCCAAAAAAATATTCAAAACTTTCCACGTACATTAATTTCTTACTTAACAGCTCCCACACAGCTCTCATCTCAACTAACGCCAAACACAGAATGATGTGATACCTCTCAAGATTGTCAATTGAGGTTAGATTTTTATTTATAAAATTTTTTGGCCATCATTTTCTGTAATGATAACAAAAACACCATGTTACATGCTTCACATAACTTTACAAACTCTGCATATTAAATATTATTATTACAAAGTCTTGCAAATTTCATGCACAGCATGCCAACCAGTTTTTGACCTGTGATTACTAGCGCACTGATAATTTATTGATGATTTTATATATTTTTTATAACGTGTAATAAAATAATGAGCAGTTGGCTCTACAAAAACTATCAAAGGCGAGGGTGGGAGTAAAATAGTTTGCATGTCGCTATTTATTTTGATAGCACGACGCACTAACGGTTATAGGATGACCCAAAGTTGTGTACACTGAGCGTACAACCACTTGACAATGACAGGTGCCGTTGCCATTGCTGATTGCCGATGAGTAACGACTTGACGAAGATGCTAGACACATGTCATCATGTCATGACACAATACATGTCGTGTTGTGTGAGGAGAAATACGGAACCTTATATATACACAAATCTAGTAACCAGTTGCATTTTCGCAACTTGAGTCAACAGTCGCATGCATCTTATTTAACAGATAGCTTTATACAAACCGGTTAATTATTTAGAGATGTGATTGCCATTTATTTTTTCAAAAAATTTCACAAGTACATCAAGTAGGTATCTATATGATTTGCCATCTATTCAGCCAGCAGACTGGCAACATGTTACATAATAATACTGATTAGAACATCTTTTTAATTTGTTTTCTGGCCCAAAAGAAGGAGGAAGAGGAAGACATGATCAAACGTGGGAGTAGAATTTTTATAATGTATGTACATGCGTGAGAGATTAAATCCCTCTTGGTTGAGAAGATCTATTCATTTCCACAATATTTTTTTAAATGTAAAGATTATAATGACATTGGGGCCTTTTCTAAGGGTTTTGTACCCTTTGCCACACTCATGTTAACAATAACGACATAATGACATAGACAACTTTACAATTAACAATCAAACGCATCCGAAAATATTTTTTCTGTGTTGTTTCTCTTCTTGTCTAAAAATAAAATTCCCTAACGCACATATCTTCGATCTCTGTTGAAAGGATGCATTTTTCCTTTCAAAAATGTTTTCATTCGTATGGGTCTTGTCATGTCCATCAAACCTTTTTTTAACCATTCCAGAAAGAATTTTTGGGAATCCCAGAGGAGAGGATTTTTAAAAAGTGAAATTATGGTTTCATTATACTCAATATCTCTTTTCTGCTTCAACAACAGCAAAACAAAATTTATGCTTCCTGCTTCTCCTCCAGGCAGCAGCAAAAAATTGTGTTTTGAGATGCCACAAGTGACAAGTATAACCATACGGAACAATACCCCACACAAGAAAATGTCACTTTCTTCTGGATGAATGGGTCCATCTGCCAAATCGTTGCGCAACAAGGATATTTATAGGCCATACTCATTTTCTAACTTGTTTACCCACAGCGTAATATCCACAACCTACCTGGTCCCAGATAAAAAAAGGTAAAAGTGATACATTGCGTGTCTGATTGTCTGGAGATATAATAATATGTGTAGTGAGGGATTAAGATCTTTTTTGTTGAAGAAAATGCAGGTGCTCCGTTTAGGGTGGAAAAATGTAAGAAAAGTGCATACACTAAAAACGATTTATGTTTTACGTCAAGGTCAACCAAACAAGTATCGTGGGATGACAATTGTAGTGAATAGCATGGATATAACTTGTTTGATGAGAAACGAATGTAAATAGAATATAAATATATTCTTTTAATTTAGAAAAAACAATTATCTAAAATTGAAACTTACTCCAATCTCCTACTCAACAAGACATAAATATTTACAAGATTTTTCTATTCACTAAAAATTGTTAAAAATGACAGAAAAACAAGACAGTAGACAAATGAGCATTATCCATACATGGTTTGGTTATACATTTTTTAGATAATCTTTTTTTGATTTAGTTTATTAGACTCACAGTGGTGCATTACACGCGTTCATTCGGAGAAAAAAAAATTCTATAAAGTGGCAAGAGAAAAGAGCTCTCTTGGAATAACAAAAAAGTAATTTATGTATAAAAATTGCGTTCTGCATGCATGCACTTGTTGTATTTGTTTGTGCAGTGGGAAGATGCATGCCTTGCCTTCTACCTGTATTTCTACTTTTGTCTGGCTATTAGATAATTTTAATACCAAGTTATACACCAAAAAAGCTAAAATGACACGGTAAGGAAGTTTGATGATGATATAAGGTGGTTTGACGAGGAACACAACAAAAAAAATCCCTGTGCACACACACAACAGACAGACAGGAGAGGGGAACACACGAGAAAAATAATTCGCCAAAATGCTTTTGTATGAAAATCTGCCAAGAGCTGCTGTGTGTGTAGTAAGTTGGGAGAGGGTTAAAATCTTACGTGAAAATGGATATGAGATGGAATGGCAGGAAAAACGCTATTGAAAAAGGAAGAAGAGGAAAAAGACAGGTAAGAAAAAAATAATAGAAAATTCGTGAAAATGAAGCAGCATACACACAACATGCGCATCCATATACTCCTCTGATTATTATACAATAGGCAGCAGTACCAACAAAAAATATGAATGTTATCAGGATGAGCATCTTGATAGAAATGATAAGAAAACCAGCGGTTGTAATGTAATGCAACCAGGGGTTGAATTAAGTAGCCACGGAGATTTTTAATGTGATAGATGGGAAACAAACAGATTTACAAAACTGTTCGTACTACACACTCTGTATTTGATTAACCAACCTTTATTTCACACTCAAAAGTACTTAAAAAATAAGCAGCGGAAGAAACAGTATTGGTTTTAGATAAGTAACAGAAACTCACGATGGAAGCCTGCTATCTATAACTTTACATAAATTTTTCCTCTCGCATTCAGACAGACAGTCTAGCAGTCTTGTGCAAAAAGTCATTTTTTTATCTAGCCTCAGCTTCCGCTACTTGATAATAAAAAACTGACAGCAGCGTCATATGAAAATCCTATAGCTACCTTGAGAGAGAGACAAGGAACTACAACTCAGGAAAATGCTAGTTTTATGAATGTAGTTTTTCATTCAAGTTTTCTATCCACTTTACTGAAACATTCCCATCTTTTTCTTGTTCCACTCAACAATATCATCACATACGAAGTTTTAACAATAAAACTGCAACAATATCATTACTACTAGTTCATAATACTACCACATTATCTATTATCATTTATTATCATGACGATCAGGTTACTTGAATACTCTGCTACTATACTACTACTCAATTTAAATTGAAAAACTATATGACGACTCAGAACGAAACGACGACAACCAAACAACATCACTCGATCATCGTCGTTCCTGTTTTCCCTAAGCTCATGTATCACTGAAAACCACGTATGTATATAATATTTGCCACCTTACTTTATGTTAGCTCGGCGATGTTTCTGTCGTGGTCTTCATGTGAAAGGTGTATATGCATGCGAGAAAAGCGGGGACTCGACTCGTTTTTGATGCTGGGATGGGATACAAGAAGTGAGCAACAAAGACATAAGCCAACTTGAAGCAACAAAGGCTTCTTTAAAGTTGGCAGAGAAGAGGCAAGGAAAAGAGCAGGGATTCCTCTCAAAGCACAGCATTCACAACCCTTCTTCTTTTCTTGAGTCTGAAGAAGAAGGAAAGATTATGGCTTGTCTTTTTCTTTGAAAATAAATAGAAAGAGTGCGTAAAGCTTAGTGTGTGGTGTGTAATGTTTTGCAGTTTTCTAAGCGAGGCTTTGTTGCTGGTGAGCTTAGTCGGGTCCCGGAGTTTGGACCATTTCGTTGCATTCGAAAGACATGCTGCTGCTGCTGTAGTAAAGAAGATGGTGGTAAAGTAATGGTGCATTATGTTGTGAAAATGGTATTGTTACATGCAGGGGGTTAAAAAAGAAATAAATTTGATAAGAGGAAGTAAGGTGGTGTCGTTTTTTTGATTGTTGCAAAAATTAGGGTTGTGGTAGTGGAATGTGTTTGTAATCTCTGGGTAAAGCAGTGTGTTATAGGCGGTTATTTTTGTGGAATTTTTTATGGTGGTGGAGAAGTGACATTTCATTTCTGAATTTTTTTTTGTGTAACCAGCAAAATTTTCACGGGGAGGGTTGCTGGGGTGATAAGCTCATTTTTTTGAAGGGTTGAAATCTTGGTCAGTATTATCACGGCTTATCTTCCTAGTTGCGTTTCACACGCTTCCGGTCTTCAGTAGTTGATTTGACGGCAGCATTTTTAGCTGTTGATGTTATAATTAGCATATAACGTAACACGTGACTTGTGAAAAGTGTGTGATAAGTGGAAACAAGCAAAATGAAGACTCACGTTAAGTTGTGCAGTGTTTCTTGCTGGTTGTTAGTTGTCCTTTCTGTAGCGCCATTGGTACACTCAGGTAAGCCAGAAGCCGTCTTCATTTTTAACCTTGTCTGGAAAATGTTTTTGCATAGGAAATAGACCAATTTCCAATCATATTTCTTGCATTAGTTACCTGGGTCAAACTAGTGGAACCAGGTATACATGCAGGATATTTATGAATATGAACAGACTCTTTGCTTTCCATTTTTCATAATCAACTTTGTTCATCTTCTTGGCAACATGATGGGCAGATAATGAATATGAACAATTTGTGGGAATTCTGACCAAAATAAATATATAGCACTGCCCCGTATCCCTCGTATTTTTTCCCTAATGAATTCACAAAGTCTGATTTCATCCAAGTAATTTCAGGCAACCGCCGCTGTCAGTTCTCTGTGGTTTTGCCCTGGGAACAATTTTCAAAAGTTGAATTTTGCATTCTCTACATACGTCATTTGCTTTTTACAAATTCTCAAATTAGCCAAGAAAAACTACTAGCCCGTAATCGTCCAACAATATGAAATTATAAAAAAATGGAATAAATAAACCATATACCTAAATACCTAACTGAGATTTATGTTTTCTCCTGCAGGTCCACTCAACATCGAGGGCCCATCCAGAGAAGTGGTCAATAACTCGTTGACAGATTTTGATTTGCCTGCATCCAAAGGTATAAACGCATTTTTTTGTATCATTAAATCTTTCAAATGACACACATTATTTAGCATTGAATTAAGTAAAAAGAAAACAGTTATACTAACAATCAGTGTAAGCATACCAGATAACAGATGCCAAGACTTTAATTATTGACGTTGTTCCCACATCACACTTCTTTTTGAAAAGAATCCATTATGTAGAGGAGTATTTTCTATTACTTATTATTATAAGCACATTATTCTCATCAAAAGACTCACTAAATGAGCCTGATACCCCAATTTTCAATCTGACCACTACTTCTTTTCTCATTTAATTCACATGATCATTTCCTCACAATAGACCAAGTACTGGTACACACAATTGACCATAAAAACCCCGATTTTTTAAAAATTCTTACACCTTTTTCTACCTGACATCATTTTCTTTTTATAGAAATAAATAATAATACTCATAAATAGCTATTAGCATTATTACACCAAAAAATTATACAATGGCATAGAGCATTATTTTGTTTGTGCCATTTTCTTTCCTTTTTGGCCAGCAACAACAAAAAATCATTTTAAAAGCTACTTATAAAAAACTCCTTCATTTTTTGCTTCTTGTCATTACGACCAACATTACCGCAATCACATTTATTATTATAACAGCTCTTCTTCTCCTTCTTTACAAAAAAAAGCTAATGGTCAGTTCTCTTGTAACTTGACCATAATTGACTAGCAATAAAATATATTTGCAATATAAAAGAAGACGCGAAGAGCACGTATAGAAAAAAAAGCCTCAAAAATCGCCGGATATGACGCCAAGTGTACAGTATGCTATCTTGTTGCTCATTACTTGAGTGATGGTGATGATGATGATACCATGGACGAAAAAATAATATGGCAAAAAACGTCAACTTATTTTCAAAGCCAAGTGCATCGTGAGAAAAAAAGGATTTTTTAAAGAAAAATCATCCTTCTCCTCAAGAGGAGCAACAAGTTGTTTGAGCAAATAATGTAACATGTGTGGCAGCAGGAGCATTTACACTCATCATCCTCCTCCTCGTCAACAATCCTGTTCAACAATGCACACATATAACATTATATACGTGCCCACAACTGAATAATGTGCTAATGTTGATGATGTGTGTAAAAAAAGCGGAGTCTAACTGTTCCTCATTTCCGTGAAAATCTAAATAAGGCATAGTGAAATCCTGGCACATTACAAACATTCAACATTGTAATAAAGCATTAGTTCTGTGAATGTAAAATGATGTAATTGCTTGCTATGCGGAACGAACAACGTTTCAAGTTTATAACGACAAACAAGTAAAAAATATATGTAAGATTAGGATCATCAACTGCACATGCTGTAGTGTTTGCAATCCCTGTATCCACCCGCACCCTCGAACAAGAGGGCAGTTAGTTGTACGCATTTCTTTTCTAAACAATTTTTTTCTTCCATTGTCAGTGTCAAGTGTAATGGCTTGTATGAATGAAAAGATGATGATGATGATAGCTGTGTCAAATATTGTTTTGAGTCCACACTAAAGTGTGAACAGAATATTTTGTATACCAAAAATATATACACGTTATAATATTTAAGCGTCCTCTCCTCCTTTTCTCATAAATGATCATGTGAGGATGATCCCTTCCTCCCCCGCAGTAACAACAATGACAATGATATGATGATGATATGAACAATGGGGCAATCATAGTTTCTTTTCTTGTGAACAGTACACAACATAACCACCCAACCCAATCTTTTCATTTCATGAAGCAGGTAAAAAGTATGCAAGGTGTGAAGAAGAAAACCGACAACGTTGGATTTGCCCCTCATCTCCCGTCTTGTATGGGTCGAGCGTGCAGGTGTGATTGGATTGTCACTCTTGTTTAGAGATTGCATACAAATATTAGCAACAAGAGCAACAATCGTAATAATAGTAATAACAATAAATAAGTGTAACAATGACGATGAGAGTGTAATGGGTATAGTGAATCAGAAAAAGAAACATGCTGTATCAGGTAACATACTAGAACAACGTAACAACAATTAATGAAACGAGGAACTTGCACTTGCCAAAAAAGTAAAAATTAGATTCATGTTAGGTGATGCAGATACGTATTCGATGAATGATACCTTAGTAAGTAATTAGTAGAGTGGCGGAGCCAGACTAGTAAACTAGCCCTGAAAATAGTAACAGTGGCAGTTAAAATAAAAACTAACAATATTCATTCTTACATATCTTTACTACTACTGGTAAGTGTAATGTGAGAAGGGGATAATTGACAAGGTAATTTTATTTCTTACCAGCAACAGAAAAACAACCACAGAAGCGTTTATTTTTTATTTTCCTTTTGTGTATATTGAGGCCATACATGAAAAGAAAGAGATGCATTGTTGCTGTTATTGTTGAGGATAACTGCGTATATTTCTGTATAAATAAATACCAGGGATCACCACAATATAATGATTAAACCCTTTAGATTTTATGATTAGTTAAAGACAACAAACAATAATCGGTTTTAATGCTGCAGTAAATGCACCTGGGATTCCATTGTTGCTGCTAGTCTGCGTAAATACGCACAATTTTTCTGCACACTTCTTACTCAAGTTCCATTCCATTTTCTTACACATATTTTTCTTGTTTCTTGTTTGACTGGTTTCTAAGTGAAAAATTTCTCGCTGTCTCTATTTTTATTAAGATATACAGCAACAATTGCTATTTTTATAAGCTATTCATATCTGTATCACCAACAATTAGCAATATCGATCAATTTGAAACGAGGTGGTGCAATGAAGTGAACTGATTTCATTTTTTTCCTTCTTTGCTGCCACTTGATTGAGGAAACTGAATTAACTTGATTCAACTATGTGGTAACTTTGTTGCTATGAGATTGTGCTAATTCTGATGGTGCATCTAGCCCCGAGCACGTATTCTGAATACATAATGATGAAAACAATAACAATGACGATAAGATTTCTTAGCAATTTCGAATAGTCCCTATCTACGTGCCATTCATTACGTAAGTAAATTAGCATGTTGTTAATGAAATGCGATAGAGAAAAAAAAATTTCAATTAACCTTGAGATAATAAAGTTCTCTTCAGGCTTTTATGTTGAATACAAGTGCAGTCAGAAATATATGATATCGGTGAGACACGTACGATAAATGGAAATATAACACATTTATGGTGATAATTGTAAAAGCCAATTATTATCGTTTTAAAAGGAATTTTCTTCTTTAGAGAAATAATAAGGTATTCAAGTAGATTGACAGGATGCGGGTTAAAAAATCTTCAGGTGCTGCTCCTCATTCCAAAAACGGTTTTAAAATCCCTCTGTAGAGCAACAGGACAGAAAACGGTCTCAGAGATGCAAAACCGAAAACTCATATTTTATGCCTTATTCTCTCTGATCGAGATTTTTAAACAATAAATTTCTCGCCTTAAACAAGGAAACCGGTCGCATATCATTAACTACTAACCACACTCCATATTTTTAATCAACTGTCAATTTCTGACGGCACACACCTTACTAGTACACATATTATGCAGAAAAAAAGCTGTTAAATTATCGCTATTTTTTGGCAGCCGCGTTTTATCCTTCTGAGGATGCCGGTCCACGTACAGAAAAATGATAATTGAGCCAAAACTACAAAAATTGCTGCTGGCTGTCTTAAGAAAAATAGAATTGGATTTTGATGAAGACAGCGATAAATCAATGAGCCGTTTACGATAACACGATAATATTTTATACAGCTCTCATAAATTACCGTAAATTTTCCAATTACAGGTGCACATTTATTTCGTGCAAACTACTCATTATTTTATACCCGAGACAGTTTCTAAAATATCACCCTAATCTCAACCAAGAGGATTTTACGGTAGACACACAGTAAATCCATTTTTCTCTTCGATTCTTCCCATTTTCCCCGATTGAAAATTGCGATTAGGACAAAAAAAACTGGCAACAAAAATGTAGCAGCGGAGATTATTGCGATTGTTGTTGAGGCGAGTATATTAGTGCTTATTATTTACTTTTAATGTTACCGTAAAAAAATTAATGTAGGTAGTGAGTATATTTAGGTAGATATATTTTTTTGCATTTACTGCGGCTTGTCAGCCATCGGTGAATAGAGTACTAATACGCGTATCAAGTCAACCTGCACTTTATCCGGAAGTCGTAAAATTTATTGAACAAGAAGACTGACTTAAAAGAAGAAGCTTGTTTGCCATTTGCAAATGCAATCATCATCATCGCATGCATCATGCATGGCAAGTAGAGTTAAAGTAGGCATTTAAGTAGGCAGTTGCACTTTTTCTTTTTCTCCACTACTCAACTTCAAAAGTGTTTTATTGCATTATAATATGATGGCTAAACCAGTTACTTGTTCCATAATCATCATCGCTGATTTTGCTCCTTATGCTGTATAAATTGTGAAATGGAATAATAGGTAATAAAGTCTCGCTTTTCGGTAGTAATAATTCCAACCTTTTTTTGCGAATAGCCTATAAAAATTATATATCTAGCTGCGCCCATATTCTTCTTTTTTATTCCGTATCTTTCATAAAAATTATTATTGCATAACTTGTTAAAAGGGTGGTGGTGGTAGAGTGTGTACTGTGGTATCATCAGGTTTTTTTGCGAATTGCTCTTAAAAATCATCCCTTTTTCAAACCCTTAACGCCACAATGCCAACAAAAGTGGGGGTGGAACGTTGTGCACTGTGAACACAGGCAGCTCTTTTTTACACCTTGTTCATCATCTCTCTAACATCAACTTGAACAATGTGTAATCTTTCTCACAACAACAGATTTCTTCTTTCTCTGTTAGTTTTACTTTTCCTTGGCGTCATTATCTTGTATTAATTATCATATCCTTCATCCTTCATGTCTGTGCGGCTACTGTTCCTGTTCCGTGATGGGTCTTCAAGCCCAAAAATGTAATATCTCTATTTTATCCCTTCAGTTAGGTATTTAAGCTGATGAAAGAAACTGTAGTAGCGTTGCTAATATCGACCATCAGATAAAAAGTCGCCTCTTTTGTTATTCTGCATTGGCCGAGTCCACAAAAATAAAACGTTATCCTAAAAATTGTAGCCATAATTCACCATCATTATAAAATAACATCTTCTTCTTCTTCTTCTTACAGCCATACATATGCATATAAACCTTATTATTATTCTCGCTAATTATCTTGATCAAAATGCCGTAATCGCATTGTTTGATTTTTAACAAAGACAAAAAATATATATAACATTTCTATGCATTCAAAGTTTCGGGTTGGCCATCATCAAGCAAGCAAAGCATACTTCATCTTCATCGTCAGAAAGATGATTAGTGTTTTTTTTACTTCTTTTGAAAGAAAGAAAAACACGCTATTTCCTTTTCATGACGAAAAAAGCGTTAATGGAAATGGTTGCGCGCACATAAGTTTACCTACATTTTATTTCTTAAAAATAAATTCGGTTACACGACCGAGTTTTGAAGATGACGATGAAAATTATATGCGTTTTGAGAAGATGATGATCTCTGTGTGTTAGTATGATAGGATGTGGTATAGTTTTCTGTACTCTCTCACCTTTTACACATCTTTATTTAAAATTATGGAGAGAGATGAGTTTTGTAAAAAGCATCTTTTATAATTTTGGGAATAAAGTAATCACGCTAAGAGCTCCTACTGCTCTCCTCTCGCTGCCATTATCCAATTTCTTTACCATTTATTTTGTGACTAAACTGTTATGCGTGTATGATGAGGAGTAGGACAAATTTTTAGGTGACATTTTTATTTTCCTGTCGCACTGGCTCAAACAGTAAGCGACAATTTACTGTAATGACTTACACGGAGACAACTGCTGCTACTCCTGCTGTGGCAATAACGTGTGGCGTTGAAAATGACTGTTTTTACAAAATGAAAAGGCGTGAGATCGTTTATACAAATGTACTTAAAAAGTTTGGTTTTCCTCATTGAATTGTTATAATAATCATGATGATTGTCATAAGATTACGGGGTGAATCATCCGTGATGATGATGAGAGCAGCAGCAAGTTGACAAATGTCTGGGGTGACAGTGACACCAAAAAATATTATAGTTCCCATCATCAGATAATAATAGGGATGATGCTTTAAACAACTCATGCGAGCCCAATTGTTCAATTTGGTGGGATGATGGTGGCAAAGAAAGGGAATGACAGTTGCGGAAAGAGAGACGGTTAAACTCTCTTCTGATTGTTACTGTTGAATAGAGTAATGATGATGGTTATATATGTGACATGTGACATAGAAATACAGCGCATAATATATTTTAAAACTGGGCAAGTACAACAAAATGCATGCGTCGATAGAGTAACAAAGTCATAAAAAATGTAACCAGTACTTTTATTGAGGTTATCCAAGCCATGAAAAAAAACTCTTACGCATTTCTAATCGCTCTTTAACAGTTTCTTCATTTTTATTCCGTTTTTTTCTTGATAAACTGTCAGTTGCAGCTATCGCGCAATAATAAATACTACCAGAGTTTTAAATATCATCATGATTCATTCATTCAGCAGCCGACGCAGTTGGGTGAATAGATGTAGTATTTTTTCGGGGGTGGTTTACGTAACTTTAATAATAAAAGATGCACAACTAAGCGGCAGGTGAGCTGTTGTGTTGTGTGTGTGGTATTTAATAATGAATTCTCATCGAAAACGGCTTCTTTTTTTCAGTAACGACATATGTATGCGTGTAACCATTTATTTTCTATTTATCTACCGGTAGAACACAGTGGTTATTTATTACGCACTGTCATTATCTATTTAGCAACCCGCTAAAAAGCTCATAGTAACTTTGATTTAATTTAAGAGCCCTAAAACAAAATTATATTGTAAGTAAAGTAAGCATGACCACCGTGACAATTCTCTTAACTATTTTACCCAATGTTTTCATTACGCTCCTTCATTATATTATTAAAGACTTAACCGCTATCAAAATAAATGGCAGGTAACAACATCTGCCTCTTGATTTGGGCTTTTGTAACTGTACAAGTTTTTTATAGCACTGTAGCTGTAAGTTGGCATATATATCCATCTCTCTTTGCAAATTCACTTTTTTTCGGGGATTTAGAAGAAAAAAAAGTTTAAAATGTGTTTTCTTTTCTTTTTCAGGGTGTCGCTACAAAGCGTTGTTTTACAGTAACGGTGAGCAAGTGTCAACAGACGAGCCATGCCTGGCGTGCCACTGCAAAGGGACGGTGGTTGTGTGCAAGCTGAGAATCTGCCCTGAGATACCGGTACCACCTCCGCCCGGATGCATTGTGGTTCATAAAGCCAAATCATGCTGCTCTTTACTCATCTGCCAGGCTGGTAAGTGTTTTAGACACTTTAAATAATAAAATTAAACTCGTCATCGTCTTTTTTAAAGTGTTTTTGGTGCAGTTGAATAAAAAAAATATAATGTAATAAGCACGCATGATGATTCTATCCTGCTGAGAGGGGCAATAATAAAAAAAGGTGATGGGGAAAACGCGTGAAAAAAGGTGTGAAAGATGAAAAAAGGATTTTTTTTGCTTTTCATGGCATTCTTCTATAAAAAAATATAATTAATGTTTGTCGACAGGAGGATTAATGTGCTAAGTAGCGCTTAGGCAGGGAACAATGTGCAAGTTCATGCGTGGTGAGCAAAGATTAAAGATTTTTAGAGATGCGGGGTTGGAGGAAAATAGTGAAATTCCTCTAAAATAAAATGAAAATGTCAGAATGTCGTGTAGAATTACTTTGGTAGTTTCCTGGTGTCAAATCCCATTAAAATTTCTATTTGGCTACACAAAATATTTTATTGTCTTTTGTTTTAATTTAATAGTCGACAATCATACAAGTATGATTTTGTACTTTCTCCTTAATTATATTAAAATAGTTGGCTCTATTCTCTGTCGACATGCAAAATTGTAGAATTTTCGCTTCAATGTTTCCCTCATATTAATAATATCTCATGAGTCATGAATATCTTTTTACTTCTATTTATTATTTGTAAAATGTAAATACAGTACAATAATTAATGATGGCAATGAATTAAGAAAGAGATATGAATCTAGTTTATGTAACAGATGCCATGCTTCAGACATATTTCTTCTCCACTGCCATGAAATCGCTATTTAGTTTTTCCTTCCTTCTCGCCCTCGCGGCGCTTCGAAATCACTATTTTATTACATTTTGGTTAAACCCTTTAGAAACACTGTATTCACAGTAAACATAATCATAATATTTATTTATAAAAATAGCCGCTAATACTCCTTTGCTTCCTTGCTTCTCCTCCCATTCCTCTTCAAAATGTAAACTTGTTTTCTTCTTGTGGCACTTACAAGAAATAAGCTTTGCCACGTGAAATAATAAAAATCTCCCACATACCGCATTTATTTGCTTGAGCAGCCCTGCACATTAAACTTTCAATTAACTCATTTTTTTTAAAATTCTACAATGAATCATCCTCCATTTAGATTTGCATTGCACCTGAAGTAGTTAGTTAAGTGCTATATAATGCTTCACCAAGAAAATTAACCGCAAATTCATTTTTGCTTGTTTAACATTTTATTATTTCTTTTGCAAAGTGAATTACAGGAATAACCATGCATGCCTCTTTTTTATATGCAGATAACAACAAGAAGATTTCTCGAGAGCAGAGGTTTCCCATTAACGTCTCAAACGAAACCCTCCTCGCTTCCGTTTCCAATGAAGTCAAAGAGTCGGCGGGTAAGCAGAATCTATAAACCGAACAAAATTCTCAAAAAAAAAATTTATATTACCCATACGTGATTTTAACAATAGGGCAACAATCACACCTCTCTTCTTTTGAATATATTATGGGCGTCTCATAAAAATTATGTAAGCTTCATATTTGATTTATGCCTCTTCAACCCTCCACGCATATCGCAACGGTCTTATTTCTGTTTAAGGAGAATATAGCGGAACATTTTTTTGGTACGGATTATTAGCAAATAAAGTATGCCTTGCACTTATTCTGATGATCACCATGACGATGATACCCGAGGTTTATAGATGATCATCTTCGACTTCTCGTTGTCGTGTAAAATCCCATATACGTATATTATCATTTCATTAGCATGAGACCGTGATATGATAATGGCAAATTTGAATGTTCAGGTAACATAAATAGGAAATTTTATGCGGTGCGCAGAGAACAACAATCGTGTCCTCCTCTTCTTCTTCATTCTTGTCATGTCATCATTACATCACTATACCAACCACCACCTCATTCTTGCGAATGTGTGAACTCAATGAACTGTGCTGAACCATTAGCATTGTTGCGCGAGTAAAGTGTGGTGAATGCCGGTCGCCGGTTCAGTAACACGTAAATTGCATCACAAACACTGTCAATATCACCATAAACCAGAATAATGATCATCAACCATGACAGTTTAATATGTAGTAAAAATATGGTCGCATTCCTCGTATTCCCTTGTCCTCATCATCCTCATCCTGTCTCTCCTATCCCTCATTAACAACAAGTACCGGGATCCTCCTCGGTGATAACCATAAAATATAATGTAATATGCAGTGATAAATAATTAACATAATTATTCAGTGACGACGTCGCCGTCAATGCAAAAGACAATGATAACACATATCAATTAATTACAACTTATTACCTATTAATTTTATTGGCTTGTTTGCAATCGGGTTGCATAATAAGCGTGTAAAAAGGAAAAAAGAGAAAGATGAGTTCTCTGACAAAATGGAGCACATGACAGGATTTAAATGGGTGATTTACTTATCACTTGTGTAATAATTATCCTGTGACATCCGTATTTTACGACCATGATCATGTCAAGGTTTTCATTGTTTTCCTCCACCACACACGGGAACTACACGAGCAGACATGTATAATGAATGAGGTTGATGCTAAATAAATGGGACGTGGATATAATTTAGGTAATTATTATTCTATCTTTACCATTTCCCCGTTCTTTCTTGACACTATGGTGACAAAGGTAATAATGACACCTAAAGTGGTTTGTGTTACGTAAGCATTCTCAATTGTTGGCCTTGTTTACCAAAAAAAATTATTATAGTGCACACAAGATTGAATAATATTATAATTTACTATTATTATCCCATTTACCATTGATGCGTGAAATGATTCAGCTCATTTTCTCGTCTTCTTCATTTCGCTATTCATCTCTCTCTGGTTTCCTCTCTCTCTCTCTCTGCATACCTTCCCTGCAAACCAAAACAGCATAGTTTTGTAAAGGTCCGACAATGGCTTACCATCGTCGGAAAAATACCGCCGTGGTCACTTTTGCGTTACATTACCGGTGCTGGAATATCAGTACTGGCGCGATGCAGGATGCCAACGCGAACGGTGACATGATGGCATTCCTTACGGGACCGCTGCAGTTCAACCCATAACGCCAGCACGTATTTTATGCAATTCCCAT
>JAHZMV010005482.1:0-10421 GCA_027743765.1 Coecobrya sp. COE2
GGGTATAGGTAAAGGTGACATTCACAGTTCCACGGACGAATATTCACTAATATCCGGTACGTTCGATAGAAGGCTAGTCTGTTGGTAGTAGAGTTTATCTTCAATACCTGCTCAAAATGTTTTCGGCGATTTTCTTTCAAAGTATTATTCAAATAGTACCGAACCATATCATAACGCCCAAGAATCCACGGCGCAAATGGAGTTGGGGAGAGGTCTAAACCGTCAAAGTTTATAATGTGAAGGAGGCACTTTGAAAATGGGGTGAGATATTCGTTCAGGTTTTTTGGGGCTTGCCGATGTCTAGTAAATTGTAAGTATTCTTTTGTGTGGTACTGTGACAACACTCTTCGATAAGCTGCGTCGTTGGGTAAAACGTTACGGAATACAGCAAGTAGTATAACGAATAAAATACTTAGACCATTGTTAAATGCCGGACCCGTCATTCTAATGATGATACAATTAAATATTATTTTATTCCAATAGTCACTATACCAGCAGTATATAAATCCCTAAATAGCGCAAATATAAACTTCAATTTTTGCCTCAGCTAATTACTATTCCAGAATGGTGGCATATGAGGAATGGATGTTTCAGGGTGATTGGTTGATTTATAAGAAATATGCGCGTGCAAATACTGATGGAAAAAGCAGAGCTTGTCGTTGATTAGAAAAAAGTGATTTAAACAGGAAAATCGAAACTACATGAAAACGAGAAAAATAGATCAATATATTGAACAGAAACAATCAACTCCGAAGAAGAGCAAGTTAAAAAATATAAAACTCTTGACTATATCTCTTTTGCACAAGATATCACAAAAATATTTTGAAATATTCCACCTATTTTGAAAATAAGAGTTAGGTGTACGATGCTTAGTATATCTTTTGAATAACCTTTGAACAGTTTGTGAAGGAATATAATTGCCGATACGATAAACGGAACCAAGGTTTGGATTGCTAAGTTGTTTGATATATAATATTAGACCTCACAGGCACTGCCTAACACGAATATGAAACGTGTACTAGGTGGGGTAAAGTCACTAGAACATTGAACAAGCGTCAAAAACATCAGACGATTTTAACTATTAACGTTTTACTAATGTAACCCTATGCTAGATGCGTTTCGCTTTAGTGTATTTCAGTAGATTTTCTGATAGCGTTGTCTTCTCTTTCAACATTAGAACTACGCTGAACAGCACATAGAAACTATAAATTTTCATATCCTCTGCGACAGCAATCAATATTCCAACTTTCGTAAAAAGTAATTTCTTAGAATTGTAATGGATTTCGTTGAAATAGGCATATCATGAGATGGATCAATAGCATTGGGATGTGGGGAATTAGTAGTGAGTAGTTAAGTCTATAATACAAATTTTCTATAATATATTTTCTATCTATTTTCTATAATAGCGTTAAGGACAGAATACGGAAGTACGGTCCTTAAGTTTGAAATAAAAGAATGTCATACTGTAATAATAACACAGCCACTTTAAAATCGGTTATGTGCTATTTGGATTTATTGAAATGAATTATAGTAAGGCATATCCAGGTCTCTGGGTTTACTAAAGAAAAGCTTTTTAAACAAATGCATATTTTCGGCTTAATTGGATCTTTCTTCTTTATAGGTCCTTCAGTCGTCCAATCTGATATAACTCCCGAAGCTCCGTATTCTCCATGAAACGTGGACATGAAGCTAAATTTCCCATTGACGTCCAAATACCGGGAAATAATTCCAACCATTTGACAATATTGTGAAAACATACAATAATTTCCTAAGCACTAATTCCGATCATCCTCTTGGCTTTTAATTTGTGTCCAATAGCTTCAATAAAAATTAAAATCTTTGGTTTGGTACAGCAGCATTCTTCTTTGCAAATAAATTATCAGCTTTGAAAGTATAGCCATTTGAACCACTATGGCCGCTTGAATGCAAAGCAAGCTATATTTGTCTCGGAAGAGCAGGTGTTAAGTATTAAAACTGAATAATCTCATGAGACTTATAAGAGTGATAAAACATTTTTGAGTTGTGAGTAAAGAAGCGTCGTTTAGAAAGGGATCAACCGAACTTTGAACCTTGGTAGAAGCCACTAAAACTGCTGTTTCTGTACCCGACGATCAACAACATGATATGAAAGGAGCAGTAAATGTAACTTATCATAAAATGTGCAAATAATGTATTAAATTGTGTATTCCTTTGTGCAATATGTAGTATACCTCAATTCACAGAATGCATTTAATTTCATAATGACTTTATTTTATACGTAATTTCCGGTTATTAATAGATTGATTCGTAATTGTTAAAATAAAAAATACACTGGCGGATCATTCTTCTCGTTTTAACCGAACGGTTCAAATAGTTTATTTTTGCAGGCAGACTGAAAATCTAAAAGAAGGTTGCCATGATACATTTTCATTTTACAGATGACTTACTGTTTCCAATCCAAATTTCTTAATTGTCACAGGATGCTTAGTTTTCTTAGTGGAATAAGCTTCTACTAAGCAACTTGAAATGTGTAATGTAGAAATTATCGAGTTTGTAGTGTTTCATCGAGTTTTAAAATTAATATTTCAAAGAAATTCTAATGATCATCCAAAAGACAGGAAATTGGATCTGACCGATCGACGATTCCTTTTTCTCTGTACTAAATGTATAACGAGCAGTGAAAAGAATACCATTCTTGCTTCAGGAAGGTTGGAGTGGGTGTTTTGTGTAACAGAAGTAAAAGAAAATAGTTATTTTATTCCATGGGGTTATGTGTACTGAATTTACTGTAAACGGATACATAGTCACCAAAACATTGCAAGATATTATTCTGTACTCACCAATGTTGCGCAAATGCTGAAAATATTCCTGGTTGTTATGGCATTTTTATACACATATGATGATGATATGATTGTTGATCAAGTAAGGGAATTCTGAAATGAAATTTAGTATCGTTGTTGAATTCGCTGCCTATTATTAGTGTTACCCTACCCACAAAATTTGCACAGGAAATTGTCATAAAATGATTCACTAACTTTTTAAAGAAGCTATTTATATTGCCAATCGGTCTGCTACATATCACGTATGAAGTTTATATGTATCTGATTGTGGAAATAAATAAGGTTAGCCTATTGGTTGAATTCTTATATCCTAAGGTAATAATATTAAAATCCTGTCTTGAAATGCTTAAAAATTTTGCATGCATTTTCTAGCATTTGGGATATGCTAGCAGCAAATTAAATCGAAGCATTTTTCGGCAGTTTGCTTTCTGGGATAAAGCAAACCACTCGGCTACATAGATCACTGAGTTTTGTCCTACATATTGTGGAAATATTATATGATCTCAAATTATTTAATAGACAGATATTCAATGCTGGGAGCTCTGTCGCCTGAAAATGTAATCCTTATTAAAAAACCAATCTTGGATCCTAGTAACATTCAATTTATTCATGAAAAATCTCAAAATGAAAAACTAGGGAATACTCTGTTCGGACTCTCCGAAAATTAATGAAATCTCTCATGGCAATTTGATTGCTGCAAGATTCCGTTGAATGCACCTTAAAATTTCTACGAATCCCATCTGGACGCTTTCAATATCACTGACTAGGTATTGGGCTTGTCAACCCTAAAAGGTGTAGACATTATTTTTTTTCAAATTAGAAACCCATAATTACATATTTTTAGGTTTGGACTCACTCCATTTTAAGTTGTCTACATAAAGGTGGTGGATGGCAAGCATGGAATAAAATTCCAATCCAGATTCCCACTATCAAAGTGAATTTCAGAAATATTTACAAATACAGGCGTAGAGTTGTTCACACTAATAATTTTGATTTATACAATCATTGTTATTACACATATTTTAATTCGAGTTGACTCATTTTGATACCTTTCGACAAGAGAGGCCCTGTTCACGTATAGATATGGAATATGGATTTGGCGACATGGAATTGATTAATTATAGGTTATGCAAACGGACAAGTAGTCCTATTTACGTCTCAGCTTTCTAATCTAACAAGCCCTGATTTTAATGGTTACGACTTACTACCTAAACCAATTAATTTATCATGACACTTATGAAACTTGACATTACTTATCTTGTCAAAACAAGCATATAACTTAGGCTATTCTAAGCTTTAAAATATTATAACATTTTATCAGCTTACTGGAAACTGAAAGTACACCCTCTCCCATGTTATATCTTGTAATCAGAAATAAATTTATTATACAGCAAAAAATAATATTATTTCACAAAGTCATAGGTTTGGTTAACACCACTCATTAACTTGATACCAAAATGGGAATTGATTCGTAAGCAACATTAATTGACGGGTAAACATAAAAAATAATACGTTTTTCTAAAAAAAACTTCTACAAATGATTATATTGAATCTCTGAATTCTCCTTGAAGTTGTGATGATGCATATCATTTAATGCCAGCATTTTAATATCTATCTTTTGATTACCGAACAAATCATATTTACGGAGAAAACAAATGATCCTAGATATTGTTGCCAAAAACTAATGAAAATTGATAGGCAATATTCGGCTAAATATAAAATGGATTATATTTCCAAAGTCAGTATTAATTTATCTTAATAGCTGATATAACTAATACACTAAAACTACCTGTTTCAGCTTACACAATTTCTTCCACATGACGACATGGAATCGAGGATGTCCATTTAATAAATTATTTTACAGAACTTAACACTTCTTACTTTGCAACCGTCTTGACTCTTACCATCTTAACATTGGCATGGAAAAATCCACCAGAATATTTCTAAAAATGGTTTTTATTGCCCCATTTAAAACATTTGAGGAAATTTCCCAGTTAATATTCATTTGGAATTTTAATTTCTGTTACTCACTTGAATTACATAACTTGGAGTCATTTGCCAACATAAGTGATGTTGGCTGGGAAGGCTACCGTGAACAATTAAATAAAATTGCGAATCAACACCTAGTGTACAAAACAAAGCTTATTCCAGAATCATTACAAGCCCTAAACAAAATCATCAAGCCTTTGCAAACTAACAGAACATTGACAGTAATTACTAATTATCATAATTTAGACATTCCAGCGACCCAGTTGCCAATTATTGTGAGACGACCGTATCCAGTTGTATTTAAAACTAATGACGGCAATGCTCCATATACTGTAAACTGGATATCACAATCGGTTGCTAGCAATGATTCTAATCAGAGCAACCATAAGCTCTCCTGTCCACCATCGAAATATTTGCATCGTCAGGTAAACGAAAACTACCCAATAGACCACTGCTTTCGCATAAACTTTTTTACATTTTCATTCGCAACGAAATCTTGGACGAGGACCCTAAATGTGGCACTGTTTTTACAAAATTATCTTCTCGACTTAAAATATATTCCGGTTACTAGAATTTTTAGATATGAGTATGTAAACGAATTTGAATATATATATCCATCAACAATTCCAGCTTTTAATATCTGGATTGAAAATAAATCTCCCCCAGTATACACTAGCAAACAGTTAAGTAGTTGGATCCAACAAACAATAAATAGGAGTATATTTAGAGCGAGAGGTCCAGAAACTCAACCCGATGTTTATTTATTTGCTGTCGTATCCAAGCTAGGAGATAGATTGTTACAACTGGCATTTGTGAGGCGGTGTGAATGCCGCGCGTATACAGAATTTAGTAATGTGTCTGTGCAAGAACTATCAAGTATTGCCACAAACAACGTAATAAGAGACGACATGTTTTCCCGTGCAATTTCTCAAGGTCCATGGAAAACAATATATGACGTGGCCATATCAGACATGATAGGAAATATAGACTCCTGTCCAGTGCTAACAGAGACAAGCCAACGTCAACTTCTGGCTGCCAAACACAAACGGACACGTTTTTCGAATGCAGTATCCATAATTTTCCAAGAAATGCTGGCCAACCGTTCCTATTTGATTTCAGGATGGAGAACATGTAACAATGGCGATGTAAAAAACTTTCAAGGTCCCTCTCCAGGAAATTTAGAGTGGTCAATAAATCTGCTCCCTCACCTAACATTTCGCCCTAAATACCTACTTAGCATTGAAAATCCATTAAGCAGGCTAAGGTTTCTAACCTGCGGCCGTCGAGACACTAGCGCATTTCCATTTGAGGAACTATTTAATATTTATGATGTGTTTGCTTGGTTGTCAATAGGAGCGTGTCTTTTTGTATTAACGATTATACTATCCAATGTGAATTGGCAAATGTTTATCTTAGAATCTATATCCAATTATTCATCAGGGTGGTTCAGTCATCTACTCTCACTTTTGAAAGTACTTTTGGAACAAGGTGATCCATTTAGTAGCTCTATTGCCAATACACCACCGTTAAAACCGTTGCTTGCCACTTTCTTTCTCAGCTGTTTGATTCTAAGCAATGCTTATAAAAACGATAACGTTTACAACATGATACTAGCCAGACAATCCCTCTTGTACGACACTTTCGATCAGATTTCTGGTTCTAATATTTCCATTTATCACAGAGTACAATTCTTCCATTTTTCCTATTCGTTAGATTTGAGTCCAGTGTTTTATAAAAGCAAGGAATATATTACTTCAGGTGCCGGATATTGGTAGGTTCAGAGTTGATTGTTTCTTGCCAGCTATGTAAGGCCCAAACGTACATAAAAAAGGATTCAGGGTCGAGCCTTTTGGCAAACGTTACAAAAATATCGAATTTTTATCCAAAAATAGAATGGAAATTAGCCAGGTTAATAAATGCATTTAATCCACTATTACAGGCAGGTATAGTTTCAGAGGACATAATAAATAGCGGAGTTGCAGTTCGGAGTGCTGTTCAAAGTTACTTTCGTGAATGGCAATACAAATCAATTTTTGAGGAAGTATCGCTATGCAATAAATACACATTCGTACTACCAACTGGCGACGCAAACGAAATAGCTAGAAGTGTAAAATCAAATGGTAATCATTTGGTTTCTGTGGGATACGAGGAGATTACTCAGAATATGGTTGGGATACACGTTTATGGACACGAATCTCCACAATTCTTTCAAAGAATTAAGCATTTTGTAGAGTCTGGAATAACAACATGGTTACCTAAGTTGGCTCAAGAGAACCATGCATTTAATCAGAATGAAGCAACTCCTCCGAAGCCGGCTTCCTTAACTGGAAATATTTTTGTGATATTTGTTATTCTAATTGGTGGAATCGTTTCAGCAATTGTGGCGTTTTTGTTTGAGAAGGTGGCTTTAGTAATCGACCGGTTTGCAAGAGTTTGTTGCTATGAAATTATGTTTGTTCTTCGCGTGTCTCAAAAATTTCTGAGACATAACGCTTATCAAACTAAACGATGTGTCGTAACTGATACAGGAAAAGATTGAATACGCTTGCATGCGACAAAAAATTATATATTATTGTATAGTGATATAGATAAGAATCGAATCATTGTGTAAACTTTATTTTATAAAAAGTGATACGAAAAAAATTATAAACTTTTCGATTAAAAAATATATAACGTTGATATAATAGGAATGACGGAATTAGTTTTCCAAGACGTGGGTTGGCTTAAATAGTGATATGGATTTTATGAAGAATAAAAGAAACTTAAAAATACAACCACAGATGTACATGTGATGCAACACAAATTAACTAAAGTTAGTCATCGTGACATATGATGTCGGGTCTATTAAACACAAAGAATAATGCTGGGATATCGAACGAATTTTTTAAGTTAAATTAAGTTTTATTAAGCTTAGTTAAATTTAAATTTTAAGCATTTTATTAAGCATATTAAAAATGTTGGTGTGAACAAACTTAGTCACATATATTAACCATAGTCATATCATCAATTCAATTTTATAATCGACCATTTAATAATTTTCAAGTCGTTCACATAAAAAAGCGTATGCCTATGATCACATTTTATATTTATCAGGATTACCTTATTTTCTGGTGTCGGTAACCAACGGAATGTAAATTTATTAGGTTCTAAAATATATATGAGGCTATGACTAAACGTTCCGGCAAAGGTTTATGCATCGCTAATATTGTTTTACTTGAATGTTTAAAACTATTGTTTGTGGAAAGCTTATCTTATAATATAAATTGAGACTTCTTGTCGCAATGCCGACATTACTACATGCACTCATCCCACACTGGTTACGCATTGCCTTAAGCTAATACAATTATAATAATACTACTAATAACAATATTAGTGGTTAAGTATAACTATTTACCTGAAGCAATTAATTAATCATGAGATTTTTGAAACTCGATATTACTTCCGTGGCCATAACTAACAAAGCACTTTAGGCTATATACAAACCTTTAACGCATATAATAGGAATATAATACTTCATCAGCCTAGTGGTAATTGAAAATACACCTTCTTTAATATTATATAAACTCCGGTGCATAATGATAGCGCCAGTCCAATTTTTCGAAATTTTCATAGCTAAAACATGTATTTGATTAATCAAACTGTGTTGTTATATTGAGTACACGCCTATTATATATTTAAAAAACAAAACTTTGAACAGTGCAGTACGATAATTAAAATATGAACGTTTTATGAAAAATTAGGTGTGCAAAAAGATAGCACCAACTCTGTAATCCTGATATAATAGTCGGTAAATATGACTGATTAACGTTCACCAATTTTTAGAGTATAAACTTATATATTTACCACATGGTCCACCAAATCATTTCGGGCACTATAAATGTATTTTACCTATATTCATTACTGCAGTCAATTTCTGATCTATATGTTAAGTTGGATTTTAGGCTTGCTGAAAGGCAGAATCACAGGTGTAAATTGATCAAAACATGGGAATACGTACAGGAAATAGCTTAACCTTTCTCCTGTTCAAATACGCAAGCCACATATGTACATACCTAGATATTCTCTGCATTATTGATTTGTAGATAGATATTGTGAATACTAGACTCCATTGACCAGAATATTAACTCTGCTTATCATTTTCTTATTTTTTCCTTTCTGGAAATCAATTTGCTTTACCAAAACTAAAACAAATATATGAAAGTGTTGAGAAGTAACAACACACTCCAGATTACATCATTCAAAATGAGAATTTGTTATTCAGCGTTTCCTGTAGAAAGGTAACAATTACAATTGCCCAATTATATTCAATAGAATCAATTGTGTGAGCAATCAAATTAGATAATGGTATAATTAAAATGATTACTAATCAAATGCTTAAATCAAGCCAATGTTGGTTTGATATAAATCGTAAACAATGGCATGATGCAGGAAATGATTGTATCCCTTTGGAATTATACAATGTATGCCAACTTATTTGCGTATCGGATGAGCTTCATGCGTCACACAATTACGCTCACAATTATACAATATTTTTTTCTGAAACTATCTTCAGCTTACTTGTTTGCTCAATAGATAAAGGAATATAAAACAGTTATGCGTTTGTAAGTGATTTGAAAGTAAACTATTGTCAGTTTTCAATCCAAATCAATCATTTCCCGTAAATAATTATGAGGGAAGTTTTGCACATTTGCAGTTTCATAGGGCTTTGGATAGTCTCCGCTTATTCATTCCAAATCCCGGAAACACAAAATAAGAGAAATGAAGGTAAAAGTAATTTCATAAAAAATTCTGATACTTAAACAAATGAGCTTAGAATTATTATGATTTATTGTTTCCCTGATTTTACTCCAGCCATCCATCTGAAACTCTCAGGACCCGCGTCGGGACAAAAATCAAAATTGAAGCTGGAAAAGCCTGGTATGTCAAAAATTTCTAGGGTAAAAACCATTAAAATCTGCTTGCAAAATCTATCAATAGAATCACTTTAGGAGACGCCTCTGTACTACACCCGGGTATAAAGGTGATAAGTATATCTGATGGCGAAAGCACCAAGGAAGGCATTGGGCCGTTGAAAGAACATTCGAACAATCTTCATTTTGATATGTGGACACCAATCAGCCAGGAGTTAATGGCAGCAGAGGATCTGTATATAGACCGGGAGAACATGGCAGTAGTTAGAGTAGCCAGAGATGTGGAAACCGGAGAGGATACTGCCTTGACTGGTGTTTTGGACGGGAATTTAATAACTGAAGGAAATGGAGAAAACGACACCTACATCGGATTTGAATTTGATTACAGTAAGCTTATCAAATTGAATAATAATTTTTATATTTGACTAATAATTATTAAATGTTGGTTACCCGAATATCAATTCTCTTGTTGCAGTTGACATAGGAAGAAATATCACACCCTCTCTAACTCGAAGCGACAAAAATACACCGTTCACGGCAGAGGTGTTGGTTGTCTGTGACAAAGAATTTGGAGACATTTTCAACCACGACAGAAGAAAAATCTTGGACTATTTCACGGTTTACTTTTGGGATATCAACATGCGCTACAAAACTTTACCCAGTGTCAATCTGGCAATCAAGGTCACCGGAATTGTAGTAATTG
>JAHZMV010005483.1:0-10982 GCA_027743765.1 Coecobrya sp. COE2
TTTCATTTCACAAAACAGGGTGATTTAGATGATCATTATTTACGTTAAGATTTAATGCTTATTATAGTTTTAATTTAATTATAAAAATAGCATCATGACATAAGCACGGGGCATCATGCGACTGAGGCGGGTGCTAAAATCATAATGTTTGTTTTGGTCTGGGTAATGTTCATTAGCTATAAAACCGTGAGTGCCGAATCAAAATTTATTTCCGGAAAGAGGATCATTTATTTTTAAATATTTTGGAATAAAAATTGAAAGGTTTAGGAAGGAACATGGCTTTTTTGGTAAGTACAGTATATACATAGGTAGTTAACAAATCTTACATTATCTTGCACTCCCGTAAACAAAAGTAAGTTTTCACTGAACCGTTATTAGTAAATGGATTGTATTTCTTCCAGGAGGAAACTATAGATTGGGCGAACTATGCAGACTCGACTGACAAAATTGCATTCTTCAAAGAATTTATTCAATTCTTTGGAAATGACGAGCTAAATTGTGTACGGGGAATCTTGAATAGGAAACGGAAGAAGGATTTCAAAGGAGAAAGTGATCCCGTACGATTGTGGAAAGGCCCACGGCTATTCACCGGCTGTAATAAAGCCCCCGTGAGAAGTCCGTCGCAAGATGTGATAACTCCGGGGGAGGGAACACCTGCGGAAATAGTCCAAGAAGATCAATTGAAAGGTGGATTTATTAAATCTTCTTCTCAAATATTCTCCAATATTAAATCTGTTACGTATTTTTAATTTCGCGCTAATTATTTTTCCAAATTGCAGATAACTGGGCTGCACAGATTCCGAATGGAGATTTAGTATCATTTGATGTCGAGGCGGCACAGCGGTATCTCAAATTCCTCGATCCAAATGGAAAGATGTGGAAACCAAAGGATAAGCCACTTCCGGAAGATGCAACCTTTTCAGAAAAGGAGCCAATGGTTCCAAAGGCAGCGTATGTATCCGTTGTAGACTCTAAAGGTCAACCATGGGAAAAACAGATACAGCATTTGCCAGGAAGTTATCGAGTAGATTACTGGACAAAAACCACCGCAAATATTACATCAACTTCCCAACTCAAGAATGGACAGCCTTTCGAAGAAGTAGTTGACGAGTTTCTTCAAGTAACCAAAGATAAATACATCATCACTTGCGGAGGTGGAAATGATTTCCGTTATCTAGAGATAAATCCTACTGCACTCAGCCAGTTTGATATCCAGGCTTTCTACCAGCGACCTAGTCAACAAAATCCAGAGAAAAACGAGCCTATGAGTCTACGTGACATTTACTTTTATCATTTCAAGGCGGATTTTCAAAGGGGTCCTCATAACGCCACTACAGATGCAAAAGCAACAATGAAAATCTTTTTGGGTGGTTACAGCAAACTTAATTTAAACAAGGAATATGACTTTTCTTTAGTTCCCAACTTAAAGAAGTACGCTCAAAAGGGTTTGTTCTATTGTCAAGCTAAAGATGCTTTTCTGTCGCTATGCAAGTGCGAGCCTTGTAACAATGTTGTAATACTACTATAAGTAAAAACTGTCCTTCAATATTTCATGAAAGGTTACTGTGCGAAATCCTGGAAACGGTGATAACGCCAGTAACGCCTCCAAAGCAATGAAATAATATATTTATCTAATTTGTTAAAACCTACTTCAAGTCAATATTCAACTTAGTACAAGGTATACCTGAAGTTAATAAAACTACAATCTTCTTTTAACTTCAATCCATAAAATACATAATTCTGAATTATTTTGTCAGTTAGTCAGCTTTTAATGTGGTAACATTGAATGATAATCTAATATACACGCGGATGAATGAAATAAAAATAATTTGTTATTTTGCAAGTGTTGTGTTGTTCTATTTTCTCTAATAATGTTAAAATAACGATGTGAATTATTGCCCATTGCTTGATGATGGTTCCATGGAAGTTTACAGCGTGAAATCATCAAAACTGCGATAGCACTGGTAACACTTGCAAAACTAAAAATGTGTGGTTTATTTCTTTGGAATATTAGGATTAAGTAACGACAAACTGATGATTAAACTTCTCCAGTATTTCTAAAGTTTAGCGGCAGGCCGGCGTTAACACTGGAAAAGGTTGTCGCACGTCCAGTTAATAATATTACATTGTATTATCATCTACTGACTTGCCGGTGAAGTGTACAACAAGCATATCTATCATTTTATTACGTTTTTCTTCAATTGCGTTTCTCTTTTTCATTACTTCAAGCTGTTCAGCTACGAGATCGACCTGGCGCTTCAAAAGTTCTTCAGTCGGGGATGGCTTCTCAGTTGTGTGCCTAAATTTCGGTCTACACTTAGTCGATTTTCTTAATGTTGCACTTGGTGTGATTACTTTATCAATGGTATCTTCTGAACTGTTAGATTGAACTCCAGGAAGCGTGTCATACATGCTTAACGCTGTTATAGATGTTGAGGGCTGTTGATTAGTATTCGTAGTCGATGAAGTTGTCTCATCTTTTCCACCACTTGCGCATACAAGTCCAAGTGATGGGGATAATATTGAGTCATCGATTTGCATGGGATCTGGAAAGAAAGTCAAAATTTTACCTGCGCGTAACAACGGTTTAAAATGCCTGTTAATACCACAAGTACCTGCCACTGTGTCACGATCATCTGTAGTGTCATATCCACCTGGGATCCCATAAACTAGCTCATCAGGAATTGTTGACAACATTTTTTTTGTGTTCCAGTTAGCGTTACAATTTCCGACTCACCTCCTCCAGTTTTTTTCATTGTTCGATAGTTGTTGCTTTGAATCTTCTTGGTTTCCGAAGTAATATTGTAGTACTTCTTCTTGACTTGCTCCAGACATCTTCCGTTCCCTTCAGCAGCGTTAACACAAGCAAACATTTTTTCCCAAGCATATTTTTTCTTAACATGTGTGAGGTTCGGATTGAATTTCCCTTTAATGATATCCCCATATTTTGTTATTGCATCCGCAAGAGCATTCTCCTCCGTTGTACTCCAATTTGATGACCTACCCATGGTAGAATTTATGAGCTATCGTGTTTCGAATATGCGTAGTTTGGCTGTTTTGTGAATCTAAAGTGGCATTTGCTTCCGGGTCTGTAATTCCCTGTTGCTTTTCAAAATAATTGATATCCTCGGGGGTTAGAGGTATCCGAAATTGTTTGTAAATATTATGAAGAATCCCAGTGCACAAGATAAGCCTGCAGGTCTTTTCAGGTTGATATGCAATGTAACCTCCGTGTCTGTAAATCGGTGTTATCACTATCAAATTTTGAAGGATGTCACACAATAATACAGATAAAGATGTATGTACCTGTCAATCACTTGGAATCCAGACTTCCAATGTCCAATTGTCCTCTCAACTACACACCGAGTTTTTGTATGTTTAGTGTTATATAATTCTTTCACTGGATCACTGGTGTTGTTCGGGAATGGGGTCATCAGTATTGTCTCAAGTGGGTAACCAGAATCACCTGTAATCAAGGAATCGCAAAAGGGAAATAATTATTATTTGTGTAAAATCCACATATTGTGATAATACCGAATTTTAATTATTGATTTAATACCTATTAACCAACCGGGACTTGTGAAGCGTTCCAGGAAACTCTTAAGGCCACAGTTGTTCCAGATAAAGCTATCGTGTGTTGATCCGGGCCACTTTACGACAAGGTCGAGAAATTCAAATTTGTGGTTTGAAACCACCTGGACGTTTATAGAGTGGAAACCTTTTCGACAAACGAAAGCCGACTCACTAACAGAAGCCGCTTTAATTGCGCACTGCGTGCCGTCAATGGCACCGATAATGTTGGGAAATTCTGCTATTTCAAAAAACCCGTTTTTGATTTCTGTTAATTCATCGTACGTGGTGGGAAACTTGATAAATTCATTCCTTCTCGCCAAGAGTATATTGCAACTAGAATTAATAATACGGGATGCACTGGACTGTGAAGCACCTGCGTTTCCGCCGACCAGCCATTGGGAAGCGCCAGAGCGTAAGAATGACAAGAAGCCTAAAACTTTAGTTTCAAGCGGAATTGCATGTCCTTTCTGTCCACGAAGTTCTTCAAATAGTGGTAGAATTTCATTTAATCCCCACCATGGAAGACCCGTTTGAGTACGTATTTCACTTTCACTTAGCTGATCTAAAAGTTTCCTCTGTCTATAAACTTTCTTTCTATTATCCTCTATAACGAACAAGGGAACTGCCATTAAAGGTTCTCAAAATAATTTTGGGGAGTCTTTCCAGCTTTTGTGATTTGATCGTAATGTGCTATTTTAAGGCACAATTTTTTAATTTTTACCGTAGCTGCTTCTATTTTACTAACATCGAATGTAGCTTTGAACACTCCAAACTCTTTACACTTTCCCGAAACAACAACTGTGATATCAGTTTCTTCGTCACTCCAATCAAAAACACATCTGATGTCATCTGATGTTGATTCAAATTGTAATTTATAATTACGGATGTTATTAAGCACTTGATGACATTCTTCTGCACTCCCTTGTGCATATAAATTTAGACGACTTTTCTTGAATAATATGTCCCCCAAAAACTCGCTGTTATTCATCCATTGATTAATATTTGTCGTACAGTTAAGATGTTCAAGGAAATCACAAACAAACCAAAAAATGTCCATATCCATTTTTAGCTATCTGCTGATTCGGCGTTAACACATTATCACACAAATATTTGCGCAATGGTTGTCGCACAAATTGCAGTTGAGAGTTGAAGTTCATTTTTATTCAAGCTCGTTTTTAAAGTTTACATTTAATTGCTAATTTTGTACTTAAGACAGCTTTGGACATGTCCTATCTCTAAGTAAAGAAAAGGTACTTAAGCATAGAGTCAATTCTATTGTGAATTGGGTTATTCACAATTTTGAACTTAAGCAAAAAAGATAAGTAAATTCTTAGAAATTTGCTTAAGAATTTTCTTAAAAGTTATTGTGAATAGGCAATTGCTGAGAATTTGCTAAGAATTTACTTAACTATCATTCTGCATAAACCTCCAGGTTGGCTGCAGAGCAACTTGCGGAGGGACTGACGCCACCTACATCCCTCAATGCAAATCGAGTTACGAGTAATAGCAAATGCTGTTAAAAACCATTCGAAGTAATATACTTTTCTATGGAGTGCAGATATTCCTCTTGAAATCTGATTAAAATTAAATCATTCTCGAGTCGTCACTCGTTGCAAAATCAATTTAGCAATGTAATAATGTAACCGGTTTAAAAGCAAAAACATTAAGAAATGATGTTTTTGGAATGCATTAGTTTTAGGCTTTATGCATTCATATTTTCATTCAAGTGAGCTAAACGTGTGGTGGCCTTGTGCTAATTAAATACAGCATCATATCCACGTAAATTGGTTTGTCAAACGAGTGTTCCAGATATTTTTCATAATTTGAAATAAAGCAATAAAACACTTAATAATTATGTTTATCTCTGACACCTGCATTAACTAATGTAAGTGAAAATACTAAATAAAATTATTAGGTCATTTTGAATCAACCGTGACAGTGATTCAGAATTAATTCAAAATGCGTTGCAATTGATTTGATATAAACAGGTTAAACTGGTTCTACAAAACATTAATATTTGTAAAGCATAACTAATGCTTATAATATACAAATAATCATTACCATATCATTCGGAATTTTATCTAATAAAAATTATGTAGACTTAATAGACTATTTCTCATTCTTGGTCATTTAAATAGTTATGCTATAAACATTTGTATCCATCTTATTGTTAGTTAGAAACCTGATATATTCCTTGCATACAATTACCATGCTTATGATATCAAGAATCAAGATAGTTAACGAACTGATAAAAAATTTGGGCAGTTTAAATGCCATTTTAAGTATTTATGACTGTCTAAATTGTTTTATTTCTAACAGATCGAATGACAGTTTCTGTTGATAATTAAATTTTTTGGAGCATTTGCTAAAACATTAATAATGAAGGTATTATTATTATTACAATTAGCTTTGAATTTGTTGGGATCATGAATTCTTTAACAATTAAAACATGTGTACGATAATTTTGTGAAAGAATTGTTTGTAATTTTACAAGACATTTTCTTTCCGAAGCTGCAAATATTATTTCCAATATCATATAATTTATTAAATGTAACGAAATAAAATGGGGAAATGCATCATAAAACCGTGAACGCGCATACACAAAAAAATTAACACATTAAATGAAAAGCAAAATTCATTATTAATAAAAGTATATTGCAAAGCCAATCACCTGTTCTTCATAAATATATTCAGCCATAATTTTATTTTCTCAGGAGTTATCAAATAGATGAAAATTTGGAAGCCAGTCACCAGATATTTAAATGTAGTGTATAACGAGATTAATGTTTACTGAAATAAATTAAATTAAATAAAGTTTAATGACGCACGATTTGTCAATTATTGCTACATGCATACTATTTTGGTATTCCTGCAGCCTGCATTCGATTGCTGTTCCCCAAGTCCAAAAATCCCCAGTCCAAAAATCCCCAAGTCCAAAAATCAGCAAATCTTAAATGCAGAAATATTTCTGCTGTGGATTTCAACCTAAACTAACATAACCTAACCTAGCATAAACTAACTTAATTCACGAAATAAGTTATGGAGTTAAGGATTTTTGAAATTGGGGATTATTGGACTGGGGATTTTTGATCCACTCCCTGCAGTCTACTCATTGTCTACTTATTAACGAACTGAAAAAAACGGCCAGATACCTAGGTAGAGTTTATTTCTCAATCTGATGGTCAGCGAATATATCGGCGGTGAAATGAATCATCGTTTTCAGTTCAGATACTAAATCAAAAATTTTCTTTCTATCACATACTTTTAGATGCAATTGAAATGTAGTATCACATTTTGGTAGGATTATACTAACAGGGTTTTCGGCCTGTTATCCATTGCATACTTAAATCAACATGGTGTTCTAGACAGGTTCAATACCTTCGGTAATTTGTTTTACGTCCTCGAGCATCGGTAGACGAAATGTACTCATTCCATTCAGAAGAACGCGCTTTGCTTAAAACCCGCAATAGTCAAATAAAAATCGTTTAAATTTTTACAAACTTATGATATATACTTAATAATCATTCATAAATCTTTTCATATATTATAAGTCGCTTTTACAGGTGTAATTTCTTTCAAAAAAGGCCTGAAAACACGGCAAAAATCGTGAAAGTTAAGTTGCAGTTCTTTGAAGTTATATTCTTTTGCGTGACAGTTTCACAATAATAAAAATCCTGATTGTTTCAACTGGAATACATGATTGTGAATATTATTCATAACATGTAAAAGGCTGACTCCAGCCGGACAAATTACTTGACACCTGATATAAAATAAAATGTAGGTGCATTGGTCAATTGTCTTTGTTTCCGAGTAGATAAATAAATTTGTATTATTGCAAGTAGCATATTTCATCATGAATTTAAAAAAAATAAAATGAATCAAAATCGGGTTGCCATTTCGATTAAAATTATATTGTATTCAGTTCACACAAATGAAGGGAAACCATGCTAATTATATATCGAGCAGTGTAAAACTGATTGGATGAATTACTAGATGTAGTAGTTCATCCAGTCCAATCCAGTGCGCGGGATACTTCGGATCATGCTCGATTAATTGTTATTTATACCAACCTGCAATTAAACACTTTAAAAATTTCGGGTTTCTTTTTCATAGCACGATAAAAGGAATTAAGGTATTACAATTACCAAAATAATTAAAATTGCTTTTAGTCATTTGTCCTTAGATTCAGTGTATTCATATCGCGTGTCAGATAAGTATATGAAATACTTTTACTTGCCCCTTGTATCCTTTAAAATGAATGAAGTTTACATGAAACTCAAAATCATGACTTTCCTTACCCGTGAAACATTAATTTTATGATATAATTTTGAATTTGACAAACACAAAGCAACAGAACTTACGCTCAATTATCCCTGTCAGAAAAACCAGAAATAACAACTTGTTAATTTTAATTTTATAAACCCACTCGGCTACTACATTGAATCTTGTTATAATTTGCAAGAAAATCAACTCATCTTTGATGAAATTTTACCTTTAAGACTGTGTTGATAATGTAACATTATATTCCCCTTATTGGAATACACTGGAATGCATTACTTTTAGGATTTGTTCATTTCGATTATTTTTCAAGTGAACTAACTATACCAATTAAACGGTACTTTTTAATTGTAAAAGCATCTTCATATAAAGCGTGTTGACATGTGCGTGAGTTGGAATTTCCGTATTTACAATGCAACAATAAACGAATTACAAAAATTTGTTCCTGCTTGACGTCCATTTTTATGAAAGCTGACCCAGATAACATTAAATTAGAAAAGATAATTGAATATTGATAATGAATACTAGGAAGAAATTAAAATTAGTTTACAATTAATTGGGAAAAGATCCTTCTAGTTGTTGTTTTAATATATATCGGTTTCAGTTTTATAATTCTCATTCACATTCAATGTTTAAAGCATTAGACGGTAAATATTATTAATCAAATTTTTAAATTCGAGATACCTGATACGTACATCCTCAACGTTAATTGAATTTACGTAGACAGGGTATTGGCTATTTTACCAAAGCCATTTCATTTGTATTTATACGTATGTAGCATTTAGCAGTTATAAATTAAATTTGGGTTAGGGAAAAAATCCAGCAGCACAAGCGGCGTTAAAGCGTCAATATAGTTTGCACTAGAAAGTGACACACTGACAATTGGACAGGAAATAATAATTCGCTTCAAAAGCTTATCCTATTGTTTCCCGCAACCACAAACCTGCCATGATGCATTCCTATTGTCCTCCTCACGATTAAGTAATTTCTTACTTTTCAAGTTGACACCTGCTGGAATCTTCATCGCAAATGCCAAAGTTTTCACTCCAAGGATGACCATTGAAAGAAACGTGAGGGTTGAAATTATGTATGTCCATAACGGCATACTGGGTCACAAATGTGTATCCGCAAAGTATTAAGGCAAACATCCAAAGGAAAAGAAGAAGTGGGATGAATACAGATTTATGAGCAGAATTGAAAGTTGACAGCAATTGAATTCCCCGGTACGTTTCAATGTGTGTAATTTCGGTTTTTCGATGATTACTCAATTGTCGCTAAAAAGTAAATAGGCTGCTTTGAAGACTTGCTGTTGGCACGATGAGTGATACGACTGTACTGGAAGCAGCCATTGAGAAGAGGGACCGGTATGCCAGGAGATTCCAAAGAAATGATATCATTTTCAGTAGCAACCGTGACACCAAATTTAGATGCGTAAAAATCAAGTGGAAATACATCCCATGGAGCTAAATTAAGAAACAACGTTGACAAAGGAAACACGAAGATTTCGAGTATGAAAACTATTCTGGTTTGGAAACAAGTTTCTCTAGCAACTGCGGACAATACAGTTCCTTTCCAAACAATTGCCTCATTTAAATCGTCTTTTAGAACGTGACAACTCTCAAATTCAAATAGCTGATTGATAAAATATGGGAACGTATTTCTGCGTTGATAATGCAGTGCTGTGCAACCAGCTTGACCCGCAACCAACATTGCCATTAGTAGGGAATTTACGGTGTGAAATGATGTAGAATTTGTGTAAATATATTCTTTAACAATCAGACAAACTGAGGCACCCAGGAGAATTGCTACATGCAGTAACCAGTCACACTTTATGAACCGGTGGGAAGAAAGACATTTTTAGGTTGGTTCGTCGCACTGAAAAATTTCAAATGGGGTGGCTAGGCGAAACAAATGAATTTTCTGAAATGCTGTCAAAGCGAGCGTAAATTCCTTTAGAAGACCCGTAGAAATCAACATGATGATAATTTGTCTGGTAAATGAAGTTTTGCCAAATATATTTTTGCAGGAATGAGGATCAATGCTAAAGAGGTACTGCCGGGGTATGGGACGGAAATCGTTTACTCAATTGTGGAAATCGATTCCAGTCTGTTTTGTATTAAAACTAAAATATGTATATGCATTTGTATGCAACAGCTAATCAATCCTAATTGCTTAGCCCTGCCGTTGATATTATGTGCATGTTGATATTATCTTGTTAGAAACAATCTTGGTTAAGCCCTCTTCTGCATAACATGTGTTAATTTTGGCATACAATTTGAGTCATCAATTAAAATGTTGCATGACATTTATTCCACGAGAATATTTGCAGACATGCTGATTTATGAATAATATTTATGTCAACCAGCTAACTAGAAACTAATTTAATTTTGTAGAAGGATTACACTGGATTTTGGTGAAAAACATATCCTCGTAAGACGTAATATGTAATTATGCAAGGAATTGTCAGATTTTCGTTAGAACTAACATATAATTTTACATCTAAAATAATTTATGTCAGCTTGGGATTTTTCATGCTATATGTTGTGAATTTATAAAACTGCTGTCAACCAATAATTTTTACACATTAAATTGGCTTGAGAATTCAAGCTATGCTAAAGTAATAGCCAGTTTTTAATTACAAACAACCTCCATGGATTTAATCAAGCACCTTTGCATATTGTGTAGTTTAAAATGCTAGTGTACCTAAATTAGTCAGCACCAACTACGTCGACGAGTGTCGCGCACTATAATGTTTCTTTTTCTGAGAGAATGACAATTTCCCTCTTAACTGTTTTAATGCCTTAGATACCGAATATTGATTTAATGTAAAACAGAAAACAACAGAATTTCATACTTATGTACGTCAATTAAGGTCAATCAAGTTCCATTTGTAATAGTACGTGTCACTCAGTTTTACTAAAATCTCCAGGATGATATGACAAAATTATATTATCTTTTGGGAAACATTATTGATATAAATACTTGATGATTTGTTGAAATTTAACGTCAGTTATGATGTTAATTCATCCTAATCCAAACTTTTCTTCATTTTCAATTAATTAATGCATTGTTGGATTTCTTCATACAGGGAGCTTCAGAGAAAGGTACTACCATTTCCCTTCTGAGTTTCG
>JAHZMV010005484.1:0-12523 GCA_027743765.1 Coecobrya sp. COE2
GTAACGGTCTATAAACCAATCTCACGTCACCCCATACATCCATGCAGAACAATAATGCATACAATTTTATCTCCTGAATTAATTTAGTGATTTAAAATGTAGACCAAGCATTTTGTCGCTAATTAAATATATTTTGTACATTATATGTATTATAAAATTGCATTTATTGTGTAAATGAGGAATGTAAAACTCTTTTACATGCTTGATTAATTAAGATTAATTATCTTTCCAGGAAAATCAATGTAAAAATATATGTTTAAATAACCACGTATGAAATAGGTAACTCCTGTAAAAAATAAATAGTTTACAAATTTTATATTTCCCAATAACTTTAAAGGGGTTCATAAACAGAATAAAAACTTTTTTATTAAAAAGTAGTGTTGGATTCACATATAATATTATGCTTATGCATGCGATGCACATGACATGAGTTGCAAGCACAAACAAAACTCTTGTCCTTTGTGTTCATACTTATAAATTAAATTGATTGGTGTTTGTCTGTCCTCATATCAAATTTCGGCGTTTTTCTGATAAGATAACGAGAGGCACAAAAATTAAATGGGTAGAAACACAGTTTGTAATCATGATATCACATGACCATGAGAACATATCACGGGAAACCACTTTTCTGATCATCGTCGAATCAACATATTTATTATGTATATCAATTACCATCAAACCATTTATTCCAGACAAAACATTATTAGTTTTGAGTCTTCATTTGAATCTTGGCAGTACAATTCACTGTAAATTATACGCAGGATCAAAACTTTCAGAAAGTTGATTAAAATGATTTCAGAATAAAAATTCTAGTCACTAACCACCACACCCTGCCCAGGTCTCTTCGTCTGAAAGCCTCGCGATGCCCCAAGAAAGTACTCCACTCCTAATACAGTCTAAAAGCCCCAACGGTTTACCTCCATTCCAATTCCAAGGAGGAAATGATCCCCCACCACCATACGAAACGGTGGAAATAGTTCAGAACTCCACCAACCCTAGTCACTCTCGTCAACAACCCGGTGGAATCGCGTCAATTCCATATGTCGCTATAGTAGCCGTAGTTGTAGCGTTCATACTCATTTTTGGAGTGACATTGATCGTTCCAAATGATGAGCACCAGATGACCAGGAGGAGTGTGCTTATGCAATCCGAACCCAGTCAGAACCGGAACAACGGCACCAAGTCAGACCCTGGCTACAAGGACATTACCATCCCACAAGGGAGACTACGTGGTTTCACAAAAAAGAGCAGACAAGGAAGGAACTACACGGCATATTACAAAGTACCATACGCTGAACCACCACTGGGAACACTCAGATTTAAGGTAATTTAGTTAATCAAACATAATTTAAAAATATTGAAAATGAAATAATTGATTTATATCCGCATAGGACCCCATTCCCCCACAAACAACTTGGGAAGGCCTGCGTGCAATTCCAGTGGTCGCACCCCAATGCATTCAAAAAGAAAAGTACTCTGAGGTCGTCCGAGCCGATGGGGAGGAGGACTGTCTTTACGCAAATATCTACGTTCCCCACATCTCACAAGAGGAACCATTATCTCTCCCCGTAATGGTCTATATTCACGGCGGGGGCTTCACTGACGGAAATGGAAGCCGTTACGGAGCGGACTACTTTATGGACGAAAATGTCATTCTGATTACTTTCCAGTACAGACTGGGACCACTTGGCTTTATTAGTACGAATGATGACGTTATCCGGGGAAACATGGGTTTGAAAGACCAAGTGGAAATGCTCAAGTGGACAAGGGATAACGTACAATACTTTGGAGGCGATCCAAACGTGGTAACAATCTATGGAAACTCTGGCGGGGGAATGAGCGTTAGCTATCTAATGCTGAGTCCCATGGCAACAGGATTATTCCACAGAGCTATAACACAAAGTGGGGCAAATATCTGCGCTGCTGTTGGAGGTATGCTGAATCTGGACCCTATGGAAACAATTCATGAAATTGGCAGGGTTCTCAATTGCGACAGTACAAACTCTACAGCATTTTTGGAGTGCGTGCAGACAAAGGACGCTGCAGAGATATCTCTTGTGAGAACACCACCAACAATGTACACCATTAGCGTTGAAAATCTAAATGATGACCAGGTATTTATGCCCGATACTCCATACAATGTACTGAAAAGTAATCCCAACAAGGTTCCTTATATTGTTGGAGTAGTCAACTCAGAGTGGACAGGTCAGGCACTGAGTATCTTAATGAACCCAGACCTCTGTCAAAAATTAAACGACGACTTTGCTGGGAACGCTCGTGAACTTTTGGGTGCTGACATGACTGATGAGGAGCTTCTCAATGTTAAAAATTTGTATTTTGGGGATAAGGAGATTGGAAACAGTACTTTGAAGGGGGCAATCAATATGACATCGGACAGGGGTATGATTCATTGCAGTTATGTGAGTGCTAAAATGCACGCCCAATTCAGCCCTGCGTATCTGTACTACCTGAGTAAACCACCAGCAAAGAGTTACGCTGATAAGGCGATGGAGGGATTTCCTGCGAAGGAGCTGGGCATTGTTTCCCATGCTGATGAGCTACAGGTATACAGATTTACAGATGGATCTATTAGTCTAGTACATTGTCATGTTTCAAATTATGTAATAAAATTTATTTGTTCCCTTTTAGTATTTCTTCCTGTATGACGGCTACCCGGAAATACCAAATGGCGACCCTGAATACTTTGAATTTTCTAAATATCTTGTCAAGCTATGGGCCACTTTTGCAGCAAATGGGTAATTGTATTTCATAATCATTCCTATTTGTACCTAGTTTTTAGAAGTTGATAATCCATCCTTAAGAAATTAATGTTTTCTATAATAGCGAACCATCATCAGACTGGGAGCAAGTACACCAATCCTCCACCACTTCAACGTTCTGGTTTGAGTTGAACGATAATCCTGCGAGGACTGAAGTCATTCGTGAGAGAATGGACTTTTGGGACCAGTTTACTCACAAACAACTTAAATACGAGTAATTTGCAACAACAACAACACATTGCCAATGTCACTAAAATCAGCAATGCAAAATATTTTAATATTGTACAGCAATAAAATGCAGTCATGTAACAAACAATGGCGCTATTTAATTTAGGCTAAATAAGTGTACATCTTCATTGTTCTTCCTTAATAGTTTGACGATAGGAACAATGCTAGGTAATTCATTCAGTCATGAATCAAGGTAGGTATATCATTAAACTATAAAAATTAAAGAACAATTTTTAGCGTTCCGCTTGGGTAAACTACGTCAGCATCACATTTTGCTCTTCATAATTTAAATACCTATATACAACGTAGACAAAATTAGCATGTATCCTTCAAAGTAATACAAACAAACTCACATTTTTGTGAAAAATATAATACAACATAAAAATACAATTATCACAACTAAACGTAATTTATCTTGGGGCACGGTATCCATTTTTGATCCCTTCGTGACTCAAGACCACTTGCCAAAGCTGACATTTTCTTGCACGAAAGATCCCTTCACACACAGTCAAGTAAAAGATCCTACAATGTAATTAAATCAGAATTTACATTTCATTAAGTAAGCTCAAAATATATCGGCTAAAAATGCTTATACAATCTAAAGCTTACCACATCTTTCTAAAATTCTCTCCGTATTTATTCTGAATTTTATGCCAATTATTGTTGAAATTTCCTCTCCAAGCCTCTAAAGTGTAGGCGTAGTCCATTCCAAAGTTGTGCCAATCCTCAATCACAAACATGCCTTTGACAGCTTCAGTAATATCGTTTGCATAGGGCAGGTTCCCGTTAGGAAAGATGTACTTGTTTAACCATTGTTCCGACCTTGGGAAGTCATCAGCGTTTCCAATTGCGTGGCACAGAAATAGACCGTCCGGTTTCAGGCACTTTTTTGCTAGCTAATTTATAACCAATTTAATACCGTGTCTTCACTACAGTTACTCAATAAGAAAATCTATCCATATTTACTCACCTCAAAGAAACCCTTGTAATTTCTAAACCCAACATGTTCCAAGCAGCCGATACTAACAATTCTGTCAAACTTGTCATTCACGTCACGGTAATCCTAATTAAATAGTATAATGAAATTTACGCTCATTTACCTGCATCATGACATATTGAAAGATCTCAACAGAACTTCTATATCTTTCTAACCTGTAATCTTATCTCAACGGGTAGCCCTTTGTTAACCACTCTCCCGTAGACCACTCCAGCTTCCGAAATGGTTACACCGACACACTCCACCTCATATTTCTCCGCAAGAAATTTACACAAGGTTTGTGAATCCAACATTAATTCATATAGGTCGTTTCCTGAAGTAAAATATTTTAGAACGACAATAAGATTCGAATTAGATGTCCAATTCTAGATGATGCTTCGTTTAAAAAAAGTATTTACCCAAGTCATAATGTTCCTTTCCAACTTGAAAAGCCCTGGATTTTGTTTGCAGATTGAAGGCACACAACTCCAACCACTCCAACGCGAGATTCCATTTGTTAAAGTACACGTTGATAAGACCCTTTTCCAATATTCTCCTTGCCAACTCGACAATCTCATGTTCCCCACCCCGACACTCCCACAAACCTTCCATGAACATTTCCCCACTAGCAAGGTTTCCTCTATTTGCCACCTAATTAAGTAACAAGCCAGATAGATAAGCCAGATAGATTTCTATTTTCATCTTATCTTAATTTAACTTTAATTTTGTTACCCTTGCAAAGTAATCCCGTTTATTTTTTACATTCACATAAATCAGTCCATCGTATTCCGACTTGGCAATGATTTCCTTCTCCTCCTCGCATGTCAGTTCATTTTCCCCCGGAAAATGGTAAACTACACCAATTGATTCACCAATTTCCTTTCCTTTTTTATTCAGCCATGGAGATATTATCAGGAGCACTTGAAGCTCCAGCCATTTGTAGCTTCTTACAAACCACAACGTTATCAAATATAGAGTTTCTATGATATTTGCCATTTTTCTATTTAAAAAGTCAAGAAGTGAACTTCCGTCGTCAGTGAAGTTTCAGTTAATACTAGCCCACTCGACAGAAAAGTTTCCACCAACAATGATCTTTGGTTATAAAAATAGTTCATATATCTACAGTCATGCAGACTGTATGATACAGTGATCAGTTTCAGGTAGTCATCAAATCAGGATACGCCTCGCCCATCATTGTCGTTTTGTGTACTTAGCATTCAACAATGAAAATTAAATGATGACAAGTAATTGTTGCTCTAAGTACACATAATATTAAATGGTTCAGTCATGGGGATTTACCATAGAGTCATCCTTCTCAAAAACAATTATCATTTTCACAAGTTCACAAAGTACATAAAATCAAGCAACCGTTCATGCAGGTAGTTGCATAATATTTTTGTAAAGCCACTGCTATTCTAACGAACATGTAGTCACGTCACAGTCCAGCGGTTAACTGTTTATGATGATGGAGATGGACCGGAAGATAGATAATTTTGCGAACAAATATTTTATATGGTATAGCTTTATTCATGATATTAAATGGGAGTAAACAAGCAGTATCAAGTTCAACATGTTACCAACGCATGCTTGAATTCCTCTTCCAAAAAATCAACCTCTCCATTGCATTGTTGCTGCTTTTAATTGTTTTATTTTCTATTCGTGGGGATAGGTCGTGTATCTATGTTTAAGTTTTCATGGTAGATGATGCGAATAAAGATAAAGGTCAATTGATACTTTTTTATTGCAAATTTTATTCGTAATGTTCATCTAATTTTGTAAAAATGATTATTTAAAAAGAGTCTTTGAATAATTTGGTTAAGATAAATAAAATTTAAATTAAATACATCGTATTTCCTGTAAAAGTCTTATCAAGTCATCTTCCCCAGAACGGATGTATTGTATTAGATCAGGTAAGTCATTTAAAGATGCTCTTTAATTTTGGCTGCATAAATTAGGTAAATTAATGCAATAACGCAGTCACGGTTTAGTGAACACGTCAGATGGAACGATTAAAATATTATACCTAGATTCATAATAAATTATTTATTTATCAGTACTTTTAATAATGAAAATAATATTGAAAGGATGTGAATTACATTAATGATTTGGGTTTGAAATATTTAATAGTTTGCAATTTGTCTTGTACCTCTGTTCCCAGAGGTACTTAACCTCAAGTTCCTAATAACCTACTGCCTATTATTTGTAAGCCTAGCAACAACATGACAGTGTGCTCTATGAGATAGCAGCTTTATAATTTTTTTCATAATGCAGCTACCAAAGCACACAGTTACTTCATATTTTTCAAACACTGGAAAGTTAAGTCACTGCTTGATCTTTAAGTAACATTGCAAATTGCAATGTCTTGTATGTCTCCATTCTATTGTACAAACCTTTTAATTGCGAATTGGTTATATTTACATTTTGGAATATATCAATTTCTTCATTGTAATTGTAACCTATTCATGGTAATTGATACGATATCTTACAATTATCAGCGGAAATATGTATTTAGAAGTTATCTGTAGTGACACAATTAAAACGAAAGAAAATGAACGAATGAATCAAAAGCCAAGCCACGACAGCAATTTCCAATAACACGATCCACCAGCTTGAAACCAATGCTGATAATAAAATCATACTAATAATATACATTGTTTTATGGTTGAGATTTTTTTGCTTTGCATGTGTTGGTCATGCATTGAGTTTAATTGCAAATTGCACAAACCGACTGCACTACAAATTGTGTATACCTATTTGCAAGGCAATTTTCTTGGACATAACATAAGAGAGGAAGTTACAGCAACATTGTAGATAAATTATAATTAGATATCGGATTTTTGACATCAACAACAAACCCAATTCATATCCGTGTGTAAATTTCAACTTAAGCATTTATCACATTAAAAAATATTCACTGGAACACTTGAATGCTTTCGCTGTCACATTCCTAGTCAGTTAATTAAATATCTAAATAGGACTACTTGTTACAGAAACTTATCCCCCAAACTGTTTGTGAAAATTGTTTCTAATGTACAAATTGCCATGCATTTTTTATTCTGCAAGATGTTTTACTATTTCGTGTATACATTCACGCTAACAGGGGCTTCTTCAATTATTTCGGTGAATGAAACAGGTCGGATAGGAGACAGCAGTTGTGCAATGATACAACTCCACGATAATCCATATCTAGAAATCAAACTATTTCAAAATAAAATAATTAGTAAAATTGACTATTATTCTGTAATGAATGATAAATTGAAGGACGCACTGTTTAGCGTGGGACACAATTTTACAAAGTCGGAAGGGTGTATATTAGAAATCTGCGGATTTCTTGCGTGGGACATAGCCTTCCGTCACTTTAGGGGCGACTGTCACTGGTACAATAAAACAGCGAATGGAAAACCTATTCATGCCCCATCAATTTACTCAGTAAAATTTTCTGCATAATTTATAGTTACATTACTTATACAAACTATGAACTTTTAAATGGTTTGGGTATCTTTTAAATCATTATTATAGGATTGGTTTGTTGTTTCATCCATAAGTTGTGCCTGCAAGGTATGATATATGGGATCAGCAATGCAACAGCACCATTGGTAATATGAATTTTTGTAACATTTTTTTCTCTTGCTTAAACAGACCGTAATCTCACCCACCTGCAAATTTGATACTTGCGTTAAAAGAAATCTTACTCACAAGTGGCAAGGTTCTGAATGTGGGATCCTCTACCAGGAGCATAACTGTCGGGATTGCTACTTCGAGCCCATAATATTGCTAAATGACACAACATTCCAGAGTTTAAACTCCTACCAGTTCAAATCAATCATAATAAGACCAGGTTGCCGTGTTGAGAAAATGACTTTAGGAGAATTCTTTTGGACACATCACAAACCTACGGTCCTTGTTTTTACCGGCTTGGTTTTGCATACAGAGGTGAGGATTACGTATGCTTAAACGGAAAAACACTTCATATTTCAAATATCACAATAATTTCTATAGTTTTTTTATTCAACTTAAGCCCGTCTATAACCAGAACTCTGAAAATTATACTTGCTACTGCCCTGGGATAGGACCACCAGGCCCTGACATTATGCTTGATACATGGAAAATTGTAATGCTTGTTTTATTTCATGCGGGATTAGTTGTTATTATTGGAATAATTGTGATCATAAAAAGGTTTAAGCTATGTCAGCGTCAGCCAGTCACATTGTTAAGCACTGATATCAGTGAAGACGACGAGGAAGATAATGTTTCATATGTATCAGTCGCTACCAATAGTTCAATACTTTCATTAGCTAATACTAACCTGTTTGACAATCCCGAAGAAAATGAGTTCCAACAGGGACTGGAATCTGAAGGTCATCATGGGGTAATGAAAAATGCTGTATCATTACCAGTAGGAACTGGAACAGTTGACGAGTCAGCGAGCAACAACTTTATCAATTGGTCAAATGAAAATGAAATCTTGGAAGAAAATGAATCATTTTGCGAGAGAGTGGGGCAGGGTGAGAAATACTTTACCAGTTTTACCAAAATGTTACAGAGACTATATAAAAAAAATTAAACACAATTCCTTTTTATAAAATGTAGTTTGCAGTTTACCACAACAAGGTACATCATGTACTACAGTTCCTTTTGACGCGGTGTTTGACACGTCAGAAGATCACTTTCAAGTGGATAAACCTTTAGACAAAGGTAACTTTGGTCAAGTGTCCAGAGGAACACTTCAAGTGGCCATTAAAAGGGTGAAAGTCAGTAGTGGATCAGAAGAGAAGGAAATATCCAGGAAATCTTTGCAACAGGAAATTAAAATTCTGTCAGAGTTGGGATATCACCAAAATGTGGTGCGTTTGTTGGGCGTTCATGTTGGAGACTATCAAAAGGGCGAGTAGATTTTTTGTTGGCGCATGGTTAATAGAAATTAGACAAAATGTTTATAAAACCGATTTTGTAGCTAACATAAATTTTTTGCTACAGGTGAATTATCCCTCATTGTAGAATTGTGTCCGAAAGGCTCTTTAAAATCATACCTGGAAACTACAGTTAAAACTAGAATTACTGAAAAGGAGAGGGAACTTGCTATGAGAAGGTTGGCAAATATCATGGGAGATAATGGGTATCCTAATTCCAGCAATGTTTCCAGGATTGAAGAAGCAATGTGAGATGATATAAGAAGAAAATTAGAGTTTAAAATGTGCTAACCCAATCTCAAAATCATTGTTATATTCCAGTGTTGAAAATGATCTGCAAAATGTTGATCCAGAAATGCTGGTGCAATTTTACCGATGGATTTATCAGATCGTATGTGGGATGCAATTCATTCAGTCAAGGAACGTATGTTTGAAGTTTGGCCTAAAATCATGATAATTAATAATTAATTCTCTGTTACATTTTATATTGTATATAGGTATGTATTAGTTCTGGTTATATTGTGAATATGATGCGTCATTTCTTTGTCATTTTTAGATTGTCCACGTTGACCTTGCAACACGGAATGTATTTCTAAATCACAAATTAATTGCCAAAGTTGGCGACTTTGGTTTATCAAAGAAGATTTATATAAAAGATTACGTAAGCTCAAGGAAGGACTCGTTGCCAATTCGTTGGGTTGCCCCAGAGTCTCTCAAAAACTACAAATGCACAAAAATGTCGGACGTGTGGTCCTTTGGAATAATAGTTTGGGAGATTTTCAGTTTAGGCAAGATTCCATACGAAGGAATTAACCAATTTCAAATAATGACCTACCTTTGTGACGAAAAGAAGCGATTGGATTGTCCCCAGTATGCTCCAGAAAATGTGTAAGATTTTTCAAAGTAAAACTATCTGAATCAAATTGAATAATGATGCGTGCTTAACTATATTTAAAAAAAATGTTTTCAGCTACTCTAAACTAATAGAGTGCTGGAGTGAAGATCCGGACGAACGACCTACCTTTGATGCATTGGAAGTATATTTTAGTTCAAAGCTGAAGCAGATTCAGATTCCTAGTGGAGAACAAAAGAAATCGGACGTGGATGCAAAATTGATAGATGTGTAGATAGCGATTGTTGTTTAATGTTTTCATAGTAAACTATTTAAAATAACATGTCATAATTAAGATTTTTTTGTATATAAATATTCGATTTACTTTGTTTTTTGTCAAATATGTTTCCCAAATATTCTTCATTTAACTTTTCAGTCAATAAATGGTTGGCAGTTTCAATGATTTTTTTCTAATTATGTTATGTGAGTGTCTGTATAATCTCCATCATTGTACCACAGTTACGTTCCAACTCTTTCCTCATATTATTTCCAGATATTAAATAATCAAATTATACGATTTATCAGTTTATTTGTTTTAATGGAACTATTTTTACTGTTAGATGGTTAATACATTATAGCACAGTCAACATTAAATCCAACTACTTAACTACGTTTAAGTTTGGTCTCTATGCTCTTCTTTCCAAAGATTTTTCTAAATACTCTTTTTAGACAACAAAACAAAAGTACGAGCGTAATGACTGGAATAATTAAGAGACTTGCAGCAATAGTTAGCCAGATGTCGATTTGTCGTCGCTTCCACCAAGGCTGGCGAACGCTCAAGGGTACAAGATAATCGTTTGAATTTTCATGCCGTAGGATATACTCAATCCACCAAGCTCCATTTTCAGTTGGTTGAACAGGTCGATCTTTAAAGGAGTCTGAGAGCTTCTTCATGGCTATACCGTACCTATTTTTCAAGCATACAAAGAATTATGAATTATGAAGCTAGTTAATTATTTATCCGCATATAAATATCTATCTAAAAGTTTGTCTTACTTTGGATTATGCAAAATTTCATAGAGGGCATCATCAAGCTCATGTTTCTTTAGCGTGGTAATTTCCAACCTAATACCGGCTCCTCTTGATTCAATCGTATTTGCATTCAGATCCTGTTCGGCAAGCACCGGAAGAAGAACCAACGGCACACCAAAGTGAACGCTTTCCTGTATGGAGCCCATTCCACAATGTGTAATAAACGCTTTTATCTTCGGGTGGGCTGAATAACAAAAATATGAGCTTGACTGTTCCCAAAAGGATAATTTGGAATAAAAAAAATAGTTTTCTTACCTAAAATAGTTTGCTGTGGGGCCCACTTGGTGAGCATAACGTTTTTGGGAAGGGCGTGTTTAATCTCAACGGAAGCCTTCCACAGAAATTTTATTTCCGGGAAAAATTTCAAAGCCGTGATGAACTCATGCTGAACTTCCTCATCAAAGTTAGTAAACTCGGCGGCAGTACCAAAGCTAATGAATACGAAGCCATACTTGGCAGAGTTGATGAAGTCTTCCATTTCCTAAAAAAATACTTGATTCAGTAAAAATGACCATTACGATTTTATTTCATTAAAATAATTTAAATGCAAACCTTTGACATTGGCTTTATCTTCTTACTCCCAACCACAGCGCCCCCAATGCTAACTACATGTGGGGGAAGTGATCTTGGAAGGTCTATAGTAAAATGTGTTGTTAACAAAACCAAACTTGTATTTCTCTCAATTTCCCTAAAACTGGGCAGTTCTCCTTCCCCCAAACCCAACCCTTTCCTTGTGACTTCTTCCAACACAGGAAAATAGGTATAGTCCCTCTTGATATTAAAAACGATAGGAGTCAGGGCATTTTTCATCCTTTGCCAAAAAGTCATCCTGTCTCCGGGTGGAAAATTCCAAATGACATCAGGCACCGTTGACGTCTCATCAGGGAACCCATAAGCATCAGGAAACCAAGGGAACGTTGTCGTTGTGCCGTAGACGACAAGTTTTGCTCCAAAGTAGTGCACCAATCCGTAGGCACACTCGTTCACAATGGCTTCCATGATGACCAGGTCAAACTTGGAAGTTTTTACCCACTTTACATATTCCGGGTCAGAATACAAAATCTCACATGTTTGAATTCCCATGTCCTGAATATTTAGCCAGAGTTCTGGCAACAAGCCGAGTTTTCGAATATCAAAAAATTTCATGTGATCCTCCCACGGACCCATGGCTTGCTTCCACTTTTCCGGGGTGTAATATTGAACCTTTGACTTTTTATCGGGGTCCTCGAAGTTATCATAGGGGGAGAGAAAGGTGACCTTGTGACCTTTTTCGGCAAGCGCTTCCAAAAGAGGAAACATGGAAATGCGAGTGCTGTGCGTGCCTATAGCACCATAGACCAAAATATTGGCAGAATGCACGCCTTCTAATACATGGCAAACGAGAAGAAATAATATTTGGGGCAAAATGAAAATACCAAGTTTTTTAGTGGCCCCCATTGTTAAAAATTAACAAGGAAAGAAATAATAATATTGAATATTGTTCATAACTCTCTGGTTGTTGAAAAGTGAATAATTCCACTAGCTTGTCTTTAGTTGTCACCGGCAAATTTCAGTACGATAAATAAAGTTACAGCTTGGGTATCTTTTGGTTAAGTAAACAAAAAGTGATATTGATAAGAAATGCTGCTGACCATCATATAGTTGTAAATAGTTGCAGTATGTATCGTTACGAGAAAACTTGTTCGGTAAACTGACTACAAAGGCT
>JAHZMV010005485.1:0-74887 GCA_027743765.1 Coecobrya sp. COE2
CACAAGTTTTGGCATCACGAGAGCTTTTGAAAACGGTGTGGCCAAAGCCAAGATGCCGGTGACTAATTGGATGGAGGTAAATTTGCACGTCTTCCACGAGTCCAAATTTGATAGAGAGCGTATGCAGAAATGTTTGACTAACATTATCGTTTAGGTTGGTTAAAGTTACTTCGGTAGGTGGTATAACACCTACATAGTTCTCATCAATTTCAAACGCTGGAACAGGAAGAACCATAGTTTCCAGTGGACATCGCAGATTTTTTTGCTTACGGGGATCGCGAAGAACAATACTTGGAGAAGATGTTTCGCCTGGAATGATCCCATCGAAGCGGTATAACTTGAGGGCTCCCTTGACTAATGCTGGATCGACGATTAATTTGTACGAAGCGAATCTACGACCTTGGGCGTTAAACGCCCCAGGTTTTTCCGCCTCCATCGTAGAAGTTAAAGGGTGAAAAACTTCAATATCTATAAAAACAAAGCATACAACAATCGTTACGTTTCACTGTTCATTCTTTTGCTTAATGACTGAGGGTTAAGTTTGGTAAAATATTTTAACATTATTACTGCACTCACCTATAAACAGAACTGCTTTTTATACGAAACCATTTCCATTTTACCTTCTGACAGTGCCATTTTATTTTCTTTCTGAGTCCAAGGCCATTTTTCTTGCTTGCACCTATTCAAACAAAAAATCAATGAAACCAAATTAGATTAAATTATGAATCATGAATAACCAACCATTATGTTAAACTCATTATATAAAACAGATAATTCACATTTAAATTAGATTGCACTATATAGCTGTGTAAACATGTATACAATTAATTAGCAAGCAACAAACTGTTATTTAATGAATATAATATGTTATGATGTGTTTTCAAAATAGTTAATGATCTTCACTTTACCCACCCATTTCAATATTTACAATGACGTTTCTTTCTTAATTGGTCGTTCCATTTTAAAATGTAAATCGATTACAGCTCTTTCCAAGACTAAACAGTTCTTTCAGCCTCACAAATCACTGAAGAAAGCGATTCTGTAATTGTATTTTTTCACTAATTAAAGTTCTGCTTGTATAAAAATATGAATCCACTAACAACAATAAATAATAAGCATTTTGCACAAAAGCATTATAAACATTCCTTAACTACACATGTAAGAAGCTGATAGGTCGAAAGGGTAAACACGTCAGAAATTAAAAACCTTCCACGAAAAAAGAAACAATGGATAATAACTGGAAAAGTAGTTATAATATTGTCAAGGACAAATTCTCAGAACTAAACTGATGTCACCCCAGACATGTGCAAAAATGGGCGATTTTGTCAATCCAAATATGTTTAAACAATTTAACATGAACACCATAATTAGCTGTTAGAGACAGCTGCAAACTAAAAAAGATATCCTTATTCTTTCCACAACAAACAAACCACCACATAAAAGTAGCTGTTCAACAATTAAATATTCTCTAAAATACCTACAACAAATGATGACAACAAATCTACCTAATTGCTCTATCAAATGATTACTAGCTCTTCTCCTTGCATCTATCTTATAACTCAAAAATAAATACTCTCCTAATTGCCCATTTTACTCACGTAAACTAAATCCTTTCATTATACAAGTCACGTTTCCAGTAACATTTCTCTTACTTCAGGATACTATACATAAACCCTACTCATTAGTTACTAATGGTCATTTAACTTTTATTGACAATATATTCCACCAAGACTGACCTCGGTTATAACCGTCTATATAGCCCTACTTCCTGTTATTAATGTAACGTAACTTAAATATACAAAGGCAGAAGCACACAATTATTGGCTAAATCTAATGAAATTGATTAGCTTACTCCAAAACTCAGTTTAGAACCGAGTTTTTTTTAACCGTGTCCCTGTTATATCCGACTATAACCGAAAGTGTAATTGTGCAAAATGTACAACTCTTCTTCTTGTAACCACTTTCATTGTCACATTTTCCCCCAAAAAAATTAAACAGTGATTAGCTCATCATTTAATGTAACAATTAGAAAAAGGTGGGAAAGCACAGAGATAAAAAAAGTACTGCTGAGAGAAAACAACTGAATAATAAGTTGTTGTGGTGGTCGCTGTATATAAAAATGTAAGCTACACGTAAAAAAAACCTGCATCACCTCTTGTCTCACAAACATACACTCTCAGACCTCTTGTGTTTATTGTGCGAGGTACGCCATTAATACCTTTTTTTTATCAATTCATTCTTCTAGTCTGTACGACTTCCCTAAACTAAAATTAGTATAAATTTTAAAGTCAATTAGTTAACTACAGTTACTTTATATGTATCAGAGTACATTTTATACATGGGAATAACTAGTTAAATTTAAATACTTTAACCATTCATTCATATTATGAGCTTTTAGAGACTGGTTATTGGTATTATTACCGTTATCGTGTAACTTGAGGACTAAAGCATTCATCTTGTACATAAATGAGCATTTAAATTTAAACAGTTTTCTTAAAATGTTAAATAGCATCCGTTTTTAGTACATCTTTTCCGTACACGTTTAACTGCGTTTTTTGTTGTTATGATGCTCATTGAGCTTTTTTTCATAAACACAACTAAAAAGTAAATACTGTGGCTCACAGGTAAGATATGTAAATGTTATATCAATACAATCATCAACTCTGCATATTATTTTCGAAAAAATTGGTACAAAGGTATACTAGCAAAAAGCAAGAAAGTTTTTAACAGCTTGTGTGCTTTCACCAGCACAGCGTGTATATTAAGAGGAAACAACTGGCAGAAAACTGTGAATTCATGTTATATCAATTGCTTGTGTATGCCTCTCTGTTTATATGAATAGCCCGGTATGGCGAAATTACAGAAAAGATAGATATATTTTTAAGCCATACGGCACGCCATGAAAATAGATATATTTTCATATAGATTCATGTGAGTTTGTGTACTGTTCGGTGTGTAAAATTTTGTACTCCCACAGAGGAAGGGTAACATAATAGGATGGCAGATAGGTATACAAAATGCAACGCAATAAGTTAGGTAGCATAAAGGTAAAGCATAAAAGCGAGGAAATGCTGTTGGATTTTGGATTATTGACAGAGTTGTCCGTAATTCCGTCCGTCCGTGACACGTTTCTATTTTAAAATTGAAATTTATTGAGTTTTTCTACGAACATATATGGCAATGGTTTCAAAATTGCAGCATTTAAAAATCATAAAACTCCAAATCACTTTAACGATAAAGTATATAAATAGAAGCCCATAAAATTCAAAAAAACGCCCTCAAGTTGGTTACGCACATTGCATTTAATTACTCGCGAAAATATTTCTAACATATATAAACTCGGAAACCCAGGTAAATAAATATCTTCGCTACATTCATATATTAGGGTTTTGTCTCATAACAAGGGTGTAAATGCTAATTCTTTCTGATTAAAGAACCACTATTCCGTGTAGATACTTAAAAGTATAATCTGTACTTTAGCATGTATCTAGAGTTTATCTACATGTATACATTTTACTCCCAAATGCAATAATGGTAATAATATTCTACTATATACACAGTTAAACTATCCAATGGATCATACATATATCGTCAAATCTCAAATGTCTTATACGTGTACATATTTTACACGATCAACTTCTATCGACAATTCCACACAAGCATTCTATTCAGATTCTCATTTTTCAACATAGATAATAAATATTCTTCATCATGTTTAGTCATCATTTTAGTGCATCATATAGTTTTATTATATATTTTCTGTCTTGATGGCCAAACTATAAGGCAGACCATCATGCCAATGTTTTTCTCTAAGTTAAGTTGCTAAGAAACGGGGATTCTCATTCCTAGAAATAGTTTTATGTACAAAATAGAATATAAAATGGGCATACTTTTTTGTGTAATGAACGTAACGCTTAAGACCAGCGAGGCATGAACGAGAGACTCCATTTCTATTAAAGCATCATTTTTTTAACTGTTTCTGGCTCCATCCCACAAAGTCGCTTTAAACTCTGTACATTATTATTATTATTATTTTTAAAGAGAGTTTAAACTCACAATAATAATTTTTTTAATTGGTTGATTAGCTTGCATTAATCCGAACAAAAAAATTTGTAAGCTTATTCATAGAGAATATTTTATGGTATTGTTATATAAAATGCACACACATATCACACACGACAGGTCATGATACAAAAAAAGCTGTTGGCTGGTTATAATTAGCTGTTAAGTAATCTAAATAAATTGCAATTAGTCACATGAACAGAGCAGCAGCGACAGAAAAGCATCTTGTATAAAAATATATATATTCACTGCGAAAAAATTTAACAAGCTCATAAATTGTATGATGGTTAAAGTTGTTAAGTTTAGGAAATTAAAGAAAGAATTTCTTCTTCTTATAGGAATAGGGTGGAAAATAATTTAGCGTGCTATAACCAGATTGGCATCATAGGTGTCGTTGTATTTAAGTAATTAAACACATTAAACATTTTTGTCCATTGCATTGGAATGAGCGATAGTCAGCATTGGCATCAATTTAGGCAGTATTGAAACGGCAATAAATTGTTGATTGATGTTTCATATTGAATCCAGGAACTATAATGATTTTGATTGAGGTGTTCATCAAGTTTAAAGGAGAGTATTTTTATAATTATATCCGCTGTCATGGATACGACATGAGTCATCATTGGTTTCCGTCCGATACAGGCTCATAATAGGTGTCGTAGGTATCTAAGAATCTTTTTTATTGTCATCGCCGAAAACAGGATTTTAATGCCTAGAATAAGTGCATGGAAAGTTAATTGAGGTTAGTGTGATGGATAGTGAAAATGTTTGAAGCTTACAGGATAAACCATCGTAGAGAAAATGAGGGATAGTAGGAGGCAATAAATTATGCATATTTCATTCTTTTAAGTACAATGCAGAGTTAAAGCGTATTGCAAATTAAAGTTTAAATGATAACAGGAAAGAATTGCTAGTATTGCTAGTTATACTCTGTACAAACAGACATTGATAATTTCAATAATAGATCTAAACAATGGTAATCAATTAGCATGTTGAATTGTGTCTGGCCTAATCAGAACTGTATTCAAAGTAACTGTCTCTGTGAATAATTGTATTCAAGACTACGGCGTCTTAACTTCTACCAATATTTAGCTGCTACCTGCAGTGCAGGTCCTGTACGTATGTTTGATATCCAAAACGGTAATCATTATCTTTTAATTAAACATATATTCTCTAAAAATGCAGTACGCTAACTCAATTTAAATTCCTCATTAAACAAACTATCTGAACAGATACGACAAGAGGCCTCTAGAGAAGATAATTTTTTAGCTTAGTGATCATCTATATAGTTTTGTCCATAAAATCATTAGTTAATTACGTCTCTGGCAGAACACACAACAAAATGTATATACATACACATTATACAACAGAAAAATGATCTATATAGATAGATAAGGTATACATCATAACATAAATATATACACACATAACATTTAAATAGTTTTTTTTAAAAATTCAAAAAATATCAAGTGACTTAATTGCTAGACCATCAATGTTCACTTACAATTCTCTAAAAACCTTGTGAATTGTTATTGTTGCTGTTGAACAAAACCAAGTTGTCACACTTTTACATCCACGTCTCCCTTTAATTCCACCTCCCAACTGCCTTTCGAACTACTTTACTTTCCACATTTGCAGTAAAACACATTCCATTAAACATTTGTAACATCCGGTTGCATTTGTCAATCCATCCCAGTTAGTTAATTTACCTCCAAAACAAACTTGTCGCCAGTGTCAAACATTTAAAAAAATAGTTTCCTCTCTCACTTGTCACTAGTCCACCCTCATAAGTTAATACTTTCAACTCAATTTACACTTTCCAATTTAAAACTGTACATAAAATTATACAACTAATTAAACTCGTTTCCTGTCGTCGTCCTCTGTGCTAAAAAATTAACTAGTGATTATTATTTACATCAGTCAACTTGATAATATGGCGTTTGTAAGAAAGGACGCGTCTTCCAAGAAAACCCCACAACAAAAAGCAGCAGTCATCCAGATTGTTAAACTAAATGCCAGGACATTATTTTTTGCCAGGCAGCACGATTTTGCAAAAACACTCGCGAATCCTGATTAGCACTGTGACTAATATTGGTGGTGGGTCTGGTGTTGTTGTTTGGCTGGAGGAAGAAGAGAGAAGCAAGTTGCAAAAATGCTTCCTCAAAATAAGTGGCTGATGGCAGATGATGTTTAAAAAGCTCTCCGATTCTTCGTCCGATCCTCTGCGACTTTTCTGCATTGACGAGATGCTGTGGCGTGCTCCTCTCTGCTCGCCTTCTATCCACCTCTCCATACACAAACCCAAGAGCAAACAGCACAACAGAAGCCCAAAAAACATTTTCACTCGTGGCCCCTCTCTCTCAAAAGTCGGAGCTTGCACGCATATTAGAAAAATGGGTGCTGTAGAGTTTGGCCGACAGCCTACAGGACGGCAACCCTCCAGGAGCCAATTTTTGAGAGCTGGAGGGTTTTCAATTAAATGACTTTTGATGAAAGATTAATTTTGACTTAAGTGATATATGTAATTAAGAATTGGCGTTATTTTGCTGCTTTTTGGATGTTTTTATTGTTTGGATTTTTTTTGGTGCTGTAGGGTTTTTAAATGTGTGTTTTAAATGGAGTCATTCAACCTTCAGCTCGGTAGACAAATATGATGATAGCGACCATGACGAATTTAATTTAGTTGATTGATAATATATTGTGGGATGAGGTGGATTATATGCTTTGCTGCTGCTTGAATGAAAATTCTGTCTGGCTTTAATAAATGAATATTAGGTAGCTAAAATGCTACCGCGCGATTGCTATAATATGCTTTTTGGTTGATGAAATGAAATATGAGATGAGCCGGTTGTTGTTGGAGCTGAAAAATGATAAGTTTCTTGCTGCGTGCTATATATAATATGCACTTTGTTCAGATTTGTTTGGTTGGACTCTTGTTTATGAGGTTTGCATGGAAACTGGAGACCAAGCCCAGGCAGGCCAGGAGCGGAAGTGATAAGCATCAGAAATCAATGAACGATAACAACATATGCATAAAAATATGTTGAATGTGATATGACAAAAGAGGATGTGATTAGAATAAAGAAGGAAATTCTCATGGTATTTCCAAAGTATATTGCATTTTATTTTTAATACTAGAGTCATAATACTTTGTTTAAAAAATAATAAATTAAAAATTCCGATATCTCTGTAAAAATTAAGTCGATTCCATCATCATTACAGCTTTACACATTACATTAATTTAAACATACATACTTTTTATCATCATCATACACGACTTAACATTTAATTATCGTAGTACATTTTCTTTATCAATTACCTTTTTTTTGTATATTAATAATTTAATATACAGTTTTTTTTTAAATTTTGAGAAATTTTACATTCTCAATTTGTTCTTCATTATTCTTGTTCGTTCTGGTAAACTAGTTGCAAAAAATTTTTTATATGCTGCTGGCATGCCGTACACACAGAGAATATTCCTAAAAATAAGTATGCATTTAATTACATATTATTTTATCCTTTCTTTCTCCACACAATTTGTTACACACATTTTCTCGGCGAAGCAAGGAACATACGCGGAACTAATATGCAATATTACGCACTACATGATCATATTTTACTGTACCGTTAAAAAAGTTATTATTATTATTACACATGCCGAAAAATAGCGTTTACAACTCTCAACCGATAAGTATTTATGTAACAATAACAAATAATCTGTTTTTCTCTAACTAACATGAACCAAAGAATAATAACTACAATGGCGTTTACGACCGCGCGACAAACTTAACTAAATTTGTAAAAATTTGTTTGGATTCGACCAGTAATATAGGTCGTTTATATGTACAAAAAATTATCATTATTACTTAACAGGTAATTTGTAGTAAGCAAACATGAAAATAATATATAGGACGACGTACGTAATTCAGATATCTAAACACTAACAAATATAATATTTATAATAATTATAGACGGTAATCAAGTTGGTTGGAATAATAATTAATAATAATAATAATAGTAATAACACATTTTCTGAGAATCATCATAATACATTAAAAATATATATACACAACGAAAAAGGGCTCAATATATTATGACATCTCACAGACTTTGGACATTAAATACAATAATATTTTTAAAAATATTTAAAAGACTTTCGAGGATTAGCGGCCATCTACAAAAAAGATTAGTATTTTTTTAAACCGACTCACAGAAGTCGTTTATATTTCTACCGTTTTTTTGTGTGTTGAATCGAGCATTTTTTTTTGTTTTGTTGCTGCTGCTGCCGACTAATATCCTCCACAGTCATTAGTGAACACAGACTGACTGCCGTTTTCAAAAATATGTACACTTAAATACGATGATATATTATAACTGGTAGATATATTTTTATACATTAAATATGCAAGAATACATAGGTAATCATTTTAATTAACTATGGTTGCACGTCATAAAAAATCAGCCGAGAGAGATAGAGATGAGAGATTAGAGCTAAAAACTAACATTTTTTGCTGGTTCTATACACAAGAATAAATACATATTATTATTAGCAGCTTAGGACCTTTTTGATCCAACTTATTTCCGCTAGATATACAATAAATAGATATTTTCCATACAGTTTATCATCATCATTATATGTAATATGCATTATTATTATCATCATGTTATTTTTTCCATCTATCTTTTACATTCTTTCCTCTTTTGGTAGAAAAAATTACGCCTATTATAGTTTTTTTTTATACAACTTTCACAGACTGAGAGAATATTATTATTATTTTTACAGCAAAATGGAAAGATTACGGATACATGGAACGATAAAACTGCGTTCAACAAGAAAGTATATATAGCAGATACGATATCATCTACATTCTAAAATCATTTTTATATATTTTTACCAGTGATGCGTTTTACACGAAGATTTCATTTTTCTTAAAGAGTTAAATAAATTATGTTTTTATAGTTGTCACCTTGTGTCCTAATTTAATAGAAGAAAAAAACTCATAATATAGGTTGCGCAACTGTTAACGATATAACGATTCTACACATTTAAAAAAAGTTTTAAGCTTTCATTTTTTTCCACCTCGGCAATTAAGGTTAGTGATGCTTGGTTTTATATTTGCAAGCTTATATAATTCTCTGGTTATTTTAAGCCTACACATGTAACTACACACACACTTTGGGTTTTAGCAAATATTCCCTTTTATAACGCATATTTGTGATAAGCAATCCATTTTTTATACTCTTCTCAGCATCATCATGATCAGTACTGTTTTTAAAACTGAAAGTGATTTTTTTTTGTTAAAATGCTACTAAAATTATTTTAATTATGGTTTAAGCTAAATGCTATCGACAACTTAAAAATTTGTTTTTTTGACTGACTCGTATATACAGAGCTACAATTAATTACTCTACAGATATTACACACAATTTATAGTATTTCTAATGAAAACAAAACTGTCTCTCTGTACAAAATATTTTTATCAACAAAATGTTGTACAAATAAAATGGCCCTACTTTTTAGATCTGGTAAGGATGGCAATGACACAATAAATTATCATTCTTTTCTGCGCTTCACAATAAAAAAATCAGTTTTAAAAATATACGTGTTTGTCCGTTTATGACAAGTATAGTTGAAGAATTGAAATTGTAAAAAGTAGTGGATAAAATTACATTACTTGTCCTGTAAAAACGATCATTCAGTCACATTGATTCATTTTTTTTAAATGCTAAAAAAAATTAAGTTAAGAGATTATTATTTTTTTGTTTTAAAAAAGTAGCGTACCTTTAGATATTATTATTCGTAAGAATAAAATATATACCAGAGACTTAAACGTGTTTAAAATTCATTTACCGGCAGCGTAAGTTTGAGAAATATACAAAAAGAGAATTAAAATTTTTATAATATTTTGTTTGAGTGTGAGACGATGCGATTATATAATATGCAATTATAGTAGTTTAACAATCAGTTTATACAGTTATAATATTTTATCGTGTGTATAATGCATGTATATATTAATATCATCTATTTTTACATATACATGTAATAGTAGAAAAACTGATTATATTCCAGTTGAATTTATTTTTCTTAATTATATAGACCTGTTAGTTTCCTATAGCTTGTAGTAGTAATAATTGTTTGTAATATAAAAAAGATGAACTAATTTTTTGATGCATATTTTCTTTTTTACATGAGAGCATCGCCTCTCTGCTGCGCTGACGCAGAACAAAGCGCGTTCTGTTTTCTATTTTTTGTTTTCGATGACCTCAACTGAAATTAGTTAAATATAATATATCACATTATCTCTACCATATCGATTTATGTATAAAAAACAGACCCATTACGTCACGACAATTAATATTTAGATCCCTACCTTTTTATATATAGCCTAAATTTTTTTTATTAGACGATATACAGACTTCCTGATAAAAAAAGCACTCGCGCCAATTTGTAAAGACAATTAAGTAAATATTACAAAGCTGATATCTTTCACCGAGTTTGTTTCTCTGAAGCTAAATATACTTAAATATATTATAGTTAACGCTGCGCCTCCCCCACTCGGTTTTTTTAGCTCTCTCTTTCTATATATTTTAATGCATGCACATGTCGGTAGGAATGAATTAAATGTCCAAACCTCACATCATCGTATTCATTTATAGTCCATGTTGAGTTTTGGTTGTTTTAAAAAGTACCTTTAGTTTTTTCTCACCTAACTTTAATAATAATCGTATAAATAGTAATATACTTTTCATCCGTTTGTATACAACGAATGCTGCATTCCCTTTTTTCTAAGAATAATTTAACATTTAAGGAAAAATGGTAACGATAAAAATCTTTTTTGTAGATAAAAAATAAAAATGTGATGTATACGAGCATCATGCAAAGAGTAGTAGTTTTTTTATATAAATTAAATAAATAATTACAGCTTTTACACTGTGACCACTATCTAAAATCGCTGATTAGTCACTTCATCATCGTGTCATTATAATATTTCGTAAATATCTGACTACTTTTTTTTCTCTCTAAAATAATCACATCACACACACATCTACTACGGTTTACTATATAGTTTTTCCACACGTTGAGTAATTTCACTGATGAAAGAAATTTGTCGTTATTATTTTTTTTGTAACCTTATTTAAAAAATTGACTACTTTTTCTTTTCTTTGAATATACAATTAGCTATGTTTATACGGGGAGTTTTTTGTGTGTGTTAATTTAGTATAATTATTACACGAATACACAGTCTACACAGTGGCTCTGCTAATTGTTTACACATTCATTTTTTAACACATTTTCATTTAAGAGGTAATTTGTAATGTTAAGTACATGAAGACGATCAAACTTAGAGGATAATTGCACTAACGAACGATCTACGATGACGACGCAGACTCTACGTGACAGTTTACAACGATATATTATACTCAATGATGAACCAATATGGTTATCATTTTTCATAAGACAATGATGATGAAGACGACTTATCCTACCTAATTTTTATCTTTTATATATTTTTTTTACAAACTACAAACATGATGTTGATGTTTCATTTTTTTGTAATTACTACCGGTTAGAAAATACATTTTTTTAGAGAGTGATGTTTTGGTATGTTATCTCGTTATATCGTGTGTGGCTCGATGGGTTTGGGATTATTTCACGGGATTTCATGCTTCTTTCCTGGCTACCTTTTTACTGAGGAAAAAAAATCTGTCTCCTTTTTTCATAATAATATAATTAATTAAAGTTGAGAACAGATTCGTATAGTCAGATTTGATAGGGTAAATGTAAGTAGTTTAAGAGGAGGAGTTAGTGTGTTAGAGAAGGAACGAAATTGTTTCAACGGTCAGAATGGAGGTAGGAATTTTTTTTACTCCTTTTTGTAGAATGTCCCGTAAATTTCGTCAAACGGAAAGATAGTTGCTTGTATCACTGAAAGTTTTTTTTTCGAAGAGTAATTTTTAGTACTTTGCGATTTGAGATAAGGGAATAGTACTAATAGCAATTTAGCCTTTCTTGTAATAGAAAATATTTATCGTGAGCAAAAATGTATATACCTAGTGTACACATATATTTTTTATGCTTCTTTTTGTGTGTGTATGTTTAGATTATACTATATAACTGAATGATTGATGTGATGCTGATGATGAAGGGATTTGCGAATATTGGTTTTCTTTCAATATCAATGACCTTCAGAGACCATGATATTGTGAACTTGCTCTAATTTGTAGGCCAGTCGTTGCTTCTGAGAGAATTCATCTTCCTCCAGGGTCATCATCAGCTGGTCGTTGTATTTAGAGGCGTAGTTGTACAGTTCGAGAAGAGCACACTCCGTGTTGAACTCGCTGGCGTGCAGCTAAAAAGATTGACAGAACAGGAAATCATTAGCGTGGATTCAAATCATAAGGCTACTTTAAAAATGAATTATGGCAAGTTATGCTTACTCTGGATTCCTCCGCCAACATAGCATTCATATCTTGGTCTGATATACATGGCATGGCTTTTATGTCAGCGTAGTAACGTTCCACCCATTCTTTATAACTAGGAATGTCTTTGGCATATAAAAGTTTGCTGCTCGGGGAGTCCTTGCCTGTAAATTAAAACAATTTTTTTGGGTTACTATTTGAAACTTGCATATAGTTTTATTATAAAATTTGTCGGTTTGTAGTGAAATCTGCTTACCTAGTCGATGTTCTGACGTGGAGCAGGCGTCCATGAATGTTTGTGCTACGACTGATAGACAAGCATCCACGATATTCGACTTGTGGATGTCGAAGACAAAGTTGGGATTTTTTATTAAGTTCACCCAAAACCTCAGTGGTAAGCTAGAAAATTAGAAAATAAAATTATCATTAAGTGACATTCTTTTGCATTATTGTCTTCATACTTCATATTGTAGATTGCTACTTAATTTTCTGCAAATTTGCAAACTCTTTGTACCTGTTGCTCTTCCACGTGTGTACCACCTCAGGATCTGTGATGCCATGTTGGAGTGCCTGATCATCCAGGAAATCAAACATGTATTTGATGGCTAATGGTAACGCACTGCCGCGATGGGCAGTACTAAAAATTGTTTCGAACAAGTCATCCACAAACTTTTGCAATGTGAGCTGCAAAGAGGGAAAAGAAAACCAATGCATAAAATAAACCACGCTAATTTTCCTTTATAATTTACAGAAAGTGTTTATGATATTACCTTAGTGGCTAATAACCTAGTGAGATAAATTTCAGACACCATTTTGTTGCCTCTCTCTCCCTCCTTTTGGTTGTCGTTATCATGGTGTTTAACCAAATGCCACACCTATAACAAAAATGCATTCAATATCGAAATTATTTTTTGGAATTGCAAAGCAACAAGATACATAATGGACGGTAATGACGATTGATATGATGAGAAAATAACGTACCTTCATTCCCCCTTCCCTGTCGTGATTTAATGGAGAAGTGGCTCGGCTCAGAGGAGGACTGGCCGAGTTGTATTTACTGAGATTAAGTGTTTCATACTTATGATGTGACTTCTCAGAGCGCTCAGAGAGAATTGATAAATTGTACATGGATGATTGCTTAGGTACTAGCGTCAGACATGCTGCATCTGTTTTTTGCAATAAATTATTGAATATTAGAAATATGGAACATGACATTACTTGACATAATGGATCTTCCCATAAAAATAGAGACGTGGTTCTTACCTGGGACTCGATAATGACTTAGCGTGTTGAGTTTCTTCCACTCTCCTTCAGTCTTTGTGGTGCTGTCCTCATCGTACAGGATGAGTCTCCCCTTGTTTCCCGTTCTCCACTCAAGGTCCAAGTCCTCCTTACGAGGTCGTTGACTGTATGGAGTCGCTCTGTAGATCGTATCCAGTGCCTTCTCTTTCACTTGAGTGATCGTGTCACAATCCAAAACTTTCACTGGAACGTCTGTATTTTCTTGATTCAAATCCAGTCCCGTCATGTACGTTGTTTGATGAGACATGGAAACGAATACAGTCTGGAAGCACGAGAGGTGGAAAAAGTTAGACCCTTCCATCAACACAGTTTACATGCACTACAGTTAAAAAGAATCTAAACTTACCAAAGGTCTATATAGAGAAGAATACCACCAGCACTCATCATGTACATGATTTTTTGAGGCAGCTCGCCCGCTGTGATGTGATCGTAACGAAGACGGCCGATAACGTAAGTCAGGTTCTTGCCAACTTTCACCTGCACACGGAAGATAATGTGTAATTATTAGAAACACAATTATAAACTAAAGTATCAAAACTAACATGGGCTTGCTAAAATGACTTACTCTGACAGTGGGGGACCTTGATGAGTCAATTCGTCCGTTATCATCCATGTCAGGAGGTTGATTTGGTGGTGGTTTGCATGTCAATTGATTCTTTGATAAAGATGTCACATTGCATATACTACTTCCAATGAGGACCACGAGGTCCGCTTCATCCGTGGCAGAGTTCAAATTACGACCCTGGTAAAATTGGAAAAGTTAAGTTACATTTAAAATACAATTCTATAGTAAGAAGTTTGAATGGAATATTGTAATCATGATCTGTTTAATATTTTTTTCTTACATTTATGGTAAGATAGTCGCTTTTGTACTTTTTCTCCTCATCCTCAAACCGATCATACTGAGGATTGGGGAAGAGAAGGAAGTGATGGTCGTCATCTGTGGTGCTATTGAACGCAGTATAATTGACAGTGTCCAGAAGGAAACCATATTGTAAGCGCATGTTTGGATCTCTACCGTCAGCTTCATAAATGTCGGGCTCCTCGTTGAAAGTAGGTGTAAGACAGAACATGGTGTCGTTGCTGGAGATATTGCATGGACTAATGTACTTGCTCCCATTGAATAGGACGTACATGAACGGCTCCTGAACCACGTCAAAGTTTCTGCCTTCAATGGTCACGTTTATGCCTCCTGCTGGAATACCACGGATTGGTTTGTCTTTCTCAAAGACAATGACAGGGTTATCGACGTACGAAAACCCGGGTTCATAAATCCGTTCCCGTTGGTCGAATTTTACTATTACACGCCGTCTTCCGTTCCGTTTGTAGCTACCCGTACGACATTCAAGTCGATTGTTTTCCTTCAGAATAATTTGACATGGGATACCTTCTACAAAAGCTTGCACGTCACTGCCGGCATTCAGGTGTTCGCCGTAAATAGTAAGGCGGGTTCCTCCATTCATAGGTCCCATGGTTGGGCTAATGCTCTTAATCTTTGGGTCCACAAATCTATACTTTTTCGTGGACTCTGCACGGAAGTCTGCAACTTTGACAATGATTGGTCCCGCCTTCGGTTCATTATTGCCAGGTCCGTCTAAACGGCACACGATCTTTCGTGTTTTCATATAGAGGTAGCGGTACGGTTCGCAGGATACACCAGCCACAGTTACTCCAGAGTAGATGTCCTGTCGTATAACAAAGTAAAATGTGTGAAAATTCAATGTCAAGATAGACCAATGGACATTGACTATTCATATATCCAATTGTATGTATGACTTACGTCAAAGGTTTTTCCCAGATTGATCCCCTCAATAGTGACATTAGTTCCACCTTCCCAAGGACCACTCGTGGGGTAAAATGAGCGAATTTCAGGATTAGGACATGTTTGATTTCGACTCAGCCAAACGCCCATTCCGTTGTCACACTGCTCACGAACTTGACATCGATTGGAGCTTTGGCACCAGCCGCATCCATACTTTTCATCCATTGCCAGACACATGCCACAATTGTCAGCCATGGCTGGACACCGGTACACGAGAACTGGGGAAATAAGCACAACATAATATTAGAAATGCGTTGAACAACACTATATAATTACTGGTAATTTTTGGTAAACGATTTTGAAATGACTTACTGTGAATATTATCTGGATTATCTAGAGATTTGGACTCTCCACCTCCCCAAACTACTGCAAATGGCACGGTAATATTGGGAGCAGGGGAGTTGTAATTAAAAGGAATTGAGTCACAGTAAATTGTACTCTCTACCAGTTGAGCGTTGGAAGGGGTGACGCGCCCTTCAATATTAAATTGACAGGAGAATCTAGTCTGAACGATGATTTGTTGCTGCAATTGGTTAATAGAAAGGTAACTTTAGTGCAAAATTCTATACATACTGCGGCTTATACAAATCCATAAAAATATAAGTAGTAACAGTCTTACCGCAATATTGTCCACCTTAACTTGGATTCTTTTCTGGGTGCCATAAGGAACAAGGAGCTCGGGTGAGCCATTGGTAACATTTATACGGGGACAAAAGTTTGGACCACTTCGGATGCTAGGACCCACCCTCTGTAAAATCATATAGTTTACACATGAGAATTAGTTTAGTTAAAAACATTTTAGAGAATAAACTGTTGCACAAAAGGCATAATGCTATTATTCTTACGTTTAATCCAGTGACTAAGATGTCATTACGGCAATTCTCAGCGGTATCGTGTGTGCACCTGTGCTTATCTACGCACCAGTCACAGGGAAAAGCCGAGGTCACACAGGAAGTGCACGTGGTATAAGTGTTGCAGTCAAAAAATACGAAATCCGTGGCAACAAAATCATTGTGTGAGCTACCGTCCTGAGACATTCGCACTGATAAGGTCGCAGTGAAATTATCTACACAGAGCAAGAACAACAAAATAGATAATATTACTTAAACTGCACAAGTGTGGTGCTTACTAGTTCAAAGTCAAATAGCACACTAAATTAAAAGACAACTCTTACGTTGCTGTGGTGGAATGGGAGGTAGATCCGAGGTAGGTGGTGTGTAGCAAATTACTCCGTTGTTTGTCAGATTGGCATGAGTCTTGAGCGTTTTACCACTGGCAAATCGGAATACACACCAGAATTCACCAGAGCGGGTAGGAAGGTGGTCAATATTAATAGCCAACTGCAATGTTCAAGATATTAGTCAAATTAAATTGTTCAAGAACTAGAGCTACTATTCATGATAGGGGTTAAATTTATTTCTTACAGTTCTTGCTGTTGAGCTTTGTAACTGATTGGGTGTCACCATTGTGATTCTAGTGCATTGACCACTTTTGTACGAGATCCAGTAAAGGGATAATTCGGACGTTTTACTTCCTTTCGGGCAGTTGTTTTTTAATGTACATCTAAAATATGTCAACCAATAAGATTTATAACCGTTTCCTATACATATGAAATAGAAAGCATATAATAAGGTAGTACAACTTACTTATTTTGAAGTGAGCACCAGCCACAGTAGGGGTCCCCAGCATCAACACAGTCCTTGCATGTCTGATACTCGGAACAGTTATGAACAAGCACTTTCGATATCTACAAGAAATAATATGGGATTAATAGAGCCAGCGTTCAATATTGACCTCATGAAATTAATTTAATTATTGAAAAATAATGATTACCTTTCTTTCGCTCATAACATAAAGGTGGGATTTTTGAGGATCGAAAAACATGTCTGGAAGGACCCTGCTACCAGGATCAATTTCTTGGTCGTCATATTCTGTTCCGGATTTTCCACTCTCGACAACGACCTTTTTGAGATGACCATCTTTTGTGCCGAGGAAGACAACTGTGTAGTTACCAGCGGACGTTGCCGCCACTGATGTGAGCTGAGTTGTAAAATTAAGAACAGACACCGCCAACACAGGCTTCTCCCCTCCTAACGGAGTATTTACGTCCATTCCACAAAAGTCCTCCTCGATAATTTTTAGTTTCTGTGACAAAATAAATCCAGTTTAAATGAATTGACTTTAACATTCATGATTATCTATAATATATATAAAATATCCTTTTATTGAGCATTTACCGTCGATACACAAGGTGCGTTCATGGCAATGAATCCAAGCCCCCTGTTTCCTTTCCCTTGGAAGCATAGTTCAATGTTTTCCACGAATTTTCGACGAATGTCCTTGAGAGAGTAAACACAAAGTGCACTCTCTTTTCCTGCAAGCGGACTGCCCTGAGGTTCGGACCGAGAGAACACAGCAAAGAGAACATCATCCTGATGGGTCACGTCTAGTTTGTTGGCCAGGTCGGGGCCCGGTTTACCAACAAAAGCTGCCTGAACAAGGTCAAACTTGCTGCCTGTCGTCTCACTGACACATTCAATGGGGATCTCGGTGTAAGAATAATAGTTGGAATCATTCTGACACACACGCACCAACTTTGAGATATACGGCGAGTTTGTTCCAACGTCCTTTTTCTGGGTGGTCATAAAGTAGGAGAATCCTTCTGAGCTGAAGCCGTACACATAATTGATGGGATACGACTCTCTCTGACTAACATGTATTTTAGTTCCGGACGACACGGAGGCCTGGACAATCTGAAAGTTATCCCGTTGATTCAAGCTTCTGCTGGAAACAGCAGGAACCTCATGACGGTATGGTGAGTTGCCCGTGTACGTCACTCCTACATAAATGACCGTTGTCGTGGGAGGTGATGGAGGTCCCGGTGCAATAAATGCAACTGTGCTGGCTGTCTCATTGTTTGCAACAATGGGCTCTCCAATATGCTCCGATTCAGAGTTGGAGACATTGTCCAGCCCGAGTATCCAGCAGATCCCTTGGTATAAACTGCCACAAGCAATTAGCTTGGCCCGGCTGTAGTCTACCACCAGGGCTTTATTGACGTTGTTGGTGGAAGTAACTCTGGCCTTATCCGGACATTCCCGGTAGCCTGAACAATCGGGAGAATCTTCATGGGGCCCAGTTTTGTTGTAAGCAAGTAATCGAAGATTAGGATCCAACTGGTATATTCTGTTCACTGCCCCAATATACAGGGTTCCCGTTTCCTTATGAACCACCAGGTGGTTATTAACTGTGGTGTTATCTCCCAAAGGATCCCCAAACGTGGCCACTACATGACTACTTGGAACACATGGTGCTGATGGCAGAAATGCTATTGCCAATAGGAAGCCCCATAGCCTGGCGATCCCTAGCCACCGACCTGACATTTTTTTGTTTGATGATAAATCCAGCGGATGTCGATCCAGCCTATCGGCACCCACCTTTCAAATTCACTAATCAACTCATTGGCAACGTTCTTTAAAAGTTAATTAAATCCCTGTAGAAATCACCAAAATTATAGAGATCCAAAGATGCGCCATGCACATCTATAATACACGAGTATGTCAGTCAATTTATTGCACAGTTTACACATGCACCAATTTTTTTACAGTTTTTTCTTCACTGGACACACATTAAAACTGATTAGCACGTCCTTTCACTACTAATCCTTCTCATTTTTAAGTACATTGCTTATTATAAAACTAGCACACTATAAAAAAGTTCTTTGTCGTTGTTTTTTGCACTTTTTTCCAAAATAAGCACTCACTTAAGCACAAAATGCCACACAGACATCAAAGAGTAGTGAAATTAATAGCTCGATAATTATCCTTGATAACAAGTCAGCAGCGCGAGGGTAAGCTTCATTCTTGCTGGAAGCAGTGGTTTAAGTAGTTGTACATTATGTAATTTGTATAAAAAAATGTCATGTCACGTTCCATTCTTCAACGTGTCATGGCCACCTTTCCTGAGCATTTAAAGTTGAGGGTTGAGTTTAACTATTCACCTGGAACATATAATAAAACAATATACTTTAAAACTAAATTATTTAACTGGAATCACACTAAATCATTTAATTTATCCACATGTATTCGCGAGTGAAGGAAAGTGATTTGAAAGGTTGTGTGCGGTTTTTAACGGTAATCTATATGGCCTCCCTCTTTAATTTGATTATTACAATCCTTTTTCCCAGGCTATTCACTTAATTTTTTATCTAACCAATTCCTTTTAAAAATTAAACTCATGACTTGTTAAAATATGTGGCTGCTCGTGCTGACTGCAAGATTAATTATGTAGACAAAACGATTTGTCTATTTATAGACCTGGTAGACAAAGACATCCGAAATCGATAGAACATGACTATTATATCCCATTCTAATGCCGACGACCTCGTCGCCATACAAACACTATTAATTGGCAACACCAAATTTCTTTCATCTAATTAGTTAGCTTTTAACAGACAGATAACACTGGACTTGATTACTCAACAGGGATTAAATGTGTCTCAAATGCATTTCCCGTTTGCGGTTGCTGCGGTCACATTTATTTTTAAGCTTAAGTATTCATCATCAATTGTTATGTCGGCCCGGTTATAAAACGGTTACACGAACACATTTATAACTCGATGCAATAATCAATATTATGATTCTGACTCTCAAGCTAATTAAATAATAACACGGTTGTTTCACACAGAGACCATCAAATATTTGTTCACAGTTATAGCTTCATTCAAAAAATTTAAATTAACTTTTTAAAACCCCTTTCCTACCGATTTGTAACGGTGTCAGTACCTAAACCATTTATTCCTCTTTTCACATCCTCATTAAATTTACTAATTCCTCCTACTGTATTCCAACCATCAGTTAATTGCATTTTGTAAGATGATATTTTAAAGGTTTTTAAAAGGATGACACCATTCAAGCACCCAACACTCATCCTCATTAAAAATATCTTTAACAAAATAATAAAACAAAAAGCAATATGCTACTTTCTCATGCAATCTCCGTTTTTGTGCAATCTACCTAACTAACTTGTCCGTTATTTTCCGTTTAAACAGGTATTAAGGATGTACCTTACAAAAAAAAACCTCAGCAGTTTGTTTCCTATTTAATCACCATTGACATAATGATCCTTCAAAAATTGAAGCCATTCTCATAAAAAAACAGAAAGCCGTAAAGCTTTACGACCATGCCAACTTGTCCATCAACCAAAGTTCATGAATAAATTATGAGAGTCTGATGAGTAATAAGAAAGACGAGTGTCCTGCTTAAATTTGCGGTTTTGCTTTCGCCGATATACAATTACTAATTGTGCAAACAGATAAGTGCATGCAAAAAAATAAACGGTTGCGGCACACAAAACGTGAAACAAGGATGACTAATATTTTTTATGCACCTTTCCGTTGTTGGTTATTAATACTTTCTAACGACAAAGGAGGATGACTACCACATAAATTTCTATTCATCATCAGTAAAACCTCCTTCGAATGAAATGTAATAATAGCTTCGTCAAAAAAAAAACGACACTAAAACTCGGATTTTTTATGACTCTTCTTAAAGGACAAAACGCAACCGTCGTGGTTGCTGTTGCAAATGTGCGTAGTAAATATGGAGCTCTCTGGGATAATTAGAATATGGATGTTTATAGCTTATTGCAAATTGTTATGCAAATATTGAAGGTGTCTTTTGATCATCCAATATTTTTGGTGTTATAATAACCATTCGTTACAGTAAATATATCATTTTTCAAATGGTTTTAAATTAAAAAGGGAAATTAATTGTCAGTCATAATTTAGAAAAAAGTCAACTAACAAAAATCCAATGTACATACATAAATTAAGGTGTGTGGGTATAAACTAAAAGTCATTGTAAACCTAGTTAAATTTGTAATTGCTTAGTAATGCATACTATATATAGGAAATGCTGTAAATTGCTTGTACAAATACCTAACTTTTCTAATCAGTAATTAAAATCAGTTTGGCAGCGGAGCCAATGACAAGATAAACGTTCTACTGAAATATATATCCCATTAAACACGAAATATAATGAGCATAGTGACTCATTTATTTTTTGGCATATAAAAAAATTGAAGATCAGTGAACTGCCATGATTCCAAATGATAACTAAAAGTTCAATACTGCCATAAATGTATCAAATGTCTGGGTCTGCCAGGATTCTTGCACAATAATTCCCCGAATGAATAAAAATGTAAACAATTTTTTTAACACGTTCATTCATGAAACTACCAATATTTTTCAATTGTTCTTTTGTTTACACACATCACATCACACATGCTGAGATTAATCAACATCGTTATTATTATCAGTTCCACCAAAACCACCACATCAGTGACAAAACGACCCAACAAAGTTTCCAAAACAGCCTTTGGAAATCTACACAGTATATCCGGAATACATTGACCAGTGAGCACAGTCATGTTTCCAATAGCCACTACTTTCAACTCTGATCTCATCCCTCTTATCTTTTAATCACAATTTTCTAATCACAGTTTTACACGCCATGATTAAACACAAATATATTGACATTTTTACAACGACATGTGACCAAAATGATTAAATACGAGAAAAATATATGTACATATTAAATATCCACCTCATTTTTCCGCAAAATCTCTCCAAACCACACATATATTTCCACACACACACCTTCCACTTTCCTTCAATCGTCCACCGACTTTATCCATCAACCACAATTAAATACAACCAATTAACATTTCAATTAACTTACTTTTTTGTCACCACACAAAAACTCCATCTAATTAATCACCCAAACTTGTTTTAACCATCCTTCCTGAAAAAATGCATTGCACATACACACTCACTCACTCCACTATACTTGTTGTATATCCAAATATTTTTTTTTTACTCCCAAAAAAAGTGAATGTCGATTTTGACTAATGATTAAATATTTTGAGTCACTTTTAGCTGCTCCCCACCATGTTGTGTCCTAATAGCCCTACAATAATGATTACAGTAACTATTCTTGTCCACTAAGGGCAACATTTGATGATGATGCTCTACCTTATTCACTCCGTCCGTTCTTTCTTTCAGCGAGGATGAGCTTCTCGCTTCACAAAAACTACAAGTCCTACAACAACAACCAACTAACCCATCCGCAACAACACCAACTCTACCTCCACAATCTATCATTATAATGTTTCATTATATAAAATAATTATCTTTATTTTTTCCACTATATTTAAAATAAAATGGTTTAAATGTTGATTTTATTTCGAGTTAAAAAGTAGAAAAAAAAACTTTTTAACTCTGTTCCTCTCTCTCTCTCTCCTTCTCTTGCTGCTGCCTATGCTTCTGTTGGTCTTCTAGCTTTTTTAATAATCATTCCTTCTCTCAAACCAACACCAATTCATGTAGCACACAAGCTTTTGTAGGCAAAAGATGGTATAGACTGTGGGATCCAATGTTAAAATATAATATGCTACCATGTTAGAGTTTTTTTTGGTAGAAAATACAGTAACTTCAGTAGAGAGTACAACATACAAAAGCTTGTATATAATCGCATCGTCTCCGTTTTGTTCAGAGAGTCGTGGACATATATTTCACCCTACCATGGTGGTTGTGTAGCAATATCATCTCTCTTTTACTTCTTTCGGATCACGATCAAGCTTTGTGAAGGAAGGAATCATGATAGAAAAATATTTCTTAGTAAAAATGCATAATATAAGGATATATATGTGTTGGGTAGATGTGTTTGTAAGATGAAAAATTTTATTTTATAGTACAATTGTCTGTGTGTGTGTGTTTTTCATCATTTTTTGGGTTTTTCGGGGAAGGAAGTGTCGCTGCTACTACGACTTGTGTCTATGCGCTTGCCTTATGTACATTTTTGTATATGTGTTCATAATAATGATGAGATTGGTTATGTTGGTATGTATATATTCTCTGAAAATGTGTGTGTATGTTGTTGTGTGTGTATGTCTGTATGTTATACACCTTTTTTTGAAATCGTTTCTAGATCTCTCACGTTCACTATTTGCCTGCGCGTTGCGTAGATGTTTGTGTAGAAAAAAAATAAAGTTTTATTTTATAGGAGGTTATACAGTACAACAACTTGGGTATATGATAATATGCGACACATACATACAAACTACACACACACAGAAGGGCTATTAGAAAGAGTATAAAATCTTTTAAATCTTTTTACTAGAACACAGCGCACACACACAGCTCTATATAATATGGATGTATATTTTATAGTTAAATGGTTTGATACACCTTGCTTTTTTTCTCTAGATTTATTTTTTTCCCCGTTCATGTATGCATGCAACCATGTATATATATTCCTTTTCATCTATGTGTGTAGTATGTGTTGCTGGCTCGACATCTCATCCCTGTGTGCTTTTTGCATTGCAATGTTGCTGGTTTGGTGTGAGAGAGCTTCCTTCTTTCTTATTTTCTGCTTTTGCCTCTTTAGTTTGTGTAGTGGTGCTGTTGCCATTGCCATGATGATGATCGTCATCTTGGTCGTTGTCGTCGTCATCCTCCTTGTTCGTCTTGCCTCATATAGTAAAGCAGGAGCAGCAAAGGGTGGTTCTTTTATGGATTCCCTATCTCCAACGCGATGTGTAATACCTATTTGTGCATGAAAAATATTATGATTCTCTCTCTCTTTTAGCCCTTTTTCCTTATGCCTTGCTAACATAGACAAAGATATAGTTTTGGTCCTCCTCTCTATCTATCTCACATACTCACTAAATAAATAAAAATAATAATAAAAATAATGATAATGTTCTTTCAATGTGTGTCCTAAGTCATCCCTCCTGTCTTGTCTTGTGAATTTAAAAGACACTTTTGGCTGCTCCCTTGCTAGCAGTATTTTTTTTGCATGCTTTTGTAATATCTCTTATAGCTGGGAGGAAAATAACTGTTTGGTAGTAATGCACACACAATGCACAAAAGGTAACCAAAAAAATATTATTAGCATCTATCTGTCTGTATTATGGGTAATGTGCATGCAGGCCAAGCAAAGTGCACTTGACAATCATTCTTCCTATGAAAAGTATTAAAGGAACCCTTTTTTTTGTAGAAATGGATTGAGTTTTTTGTAGGTTGGAGAATGCTTGTCTGTTTGTCTATTTTTGGGGATATTAAATAATTGATGGATATCGATATCCTTTTTGCAAAAGTGGCATGATTTTCCATTTTTTTGTTGTTTTATTGACCAAAGAAATTTGCTTGGTTGGCAATTTTCTTGTCATTTCAGACATTCAAAAGCCCTTGCAAAAAAAATTTTTATCAAACGTTGTAAAAATTGGAATGAAAGTAAAAAGCCTCCTGTTGTTTGGCGACACGGGAGAATTGTCATAAGGAAATTGGCGTGGTCAACATTCAATATTGATCACTGTCAGAGAGAGAGAAAAGGAGGATGGGATTGTGTTCGTGAATTTGTGAATGGTCGATTATCGGAAAGTGTAGAGAAAACATTGTTCGGTTCTTGTGCAAATTGATAGGTTGCGTCATCATAATCATCATCGTCCACTCCAGAGTTTTTAATAGGCTCATTTCATAAAAGAACAAACTATTTTTACTACCTCTCTCGCTACATTGTATTTACACCTCTCTCCTTTTACTAGAGGCTTTCGATAAATATTATACAGCAAATTCAGAATTCTGCAGAACACTCACGGAGGGTTTTTACTTTTTTACACAACACCACGGAGACGGAACGTGCATTGTTGTCAGAGTAGTAGTAGTAGTGTTACAGCTCTATATAATATATAAAAACAGTCATATCATTTTCATGTTTCTTCTCCACAGAAAATTGTCCCTTCATAAATGCATATCCACACTCCCCACGACATGCATCCTTTATTAGTCCTCCGTCTATGTTTGTACTTCTACTTGTATCTCCATTTACTTTAACTCAAGCTATCTCTATGTAATATGGTTTTTTTTCTTGGATTTCTTTAATTCCATCTATTTTATAATACCTAGACGTGTACATAGTCGTCCTCGTCGTCGTCGTCGTCGTGCACATCAACTAAGCAGAGCTTAATATGAGCAGCGATTCATGACAAAATCCTTCTCTCTTCTTCTCAGAACGAAGAGCGTAAAAACTAGTTAGTCCGTCCGTGTGTGTAAGCAGCATAATACACACGCATTGCACACTGTAGTATAGCGGCACATGCACAGGGACACAAGTTGGTTGTGTCTGTGTCTGACTTGCAAGAGAGAAGAGACTCAAAAAAAATATATTATATGCAGAGACAGAGAGAGTGAGGAGAATTGAAAGAGAGAGAGAATGATATATATTTTTTTATGTGGTCGGGAGGGCTTTGAAAGTTTAGTTAGCTTCATCCCTTTACTAAACTCCCGACTATATATAAAATATGTGGAGAGAGAAAATGGTTTGTACAAGAGCGACGAGGACGACAACAACAACAAACAACAAAAGATAGATTATTGAGAGGAGCAACAGTATGGATTATGGATCACTACTCTTCAACTCATACACACACAGCTTGTCTTACTGTATTCTCACGTTATGTTGCTGCTGCTGCATGCACCAGCATTCCTTGTTTCTACTTTGTTGAGAGAGAGAGATTGAAATAATGTAATGCAACAAACGGAACGAGAAACCAGCGGTGGTGGTGGTAGAAATGTATGTGGAAAGAGAGAGATGCGAGAGCTTAAGCAAACTTTTGAGAGAGAGAACGAATAAATAGGAAAACCCTTTCCATTCCCGTCTTTTAGAGAAAATGTACTTTTTACACTTACTTTACTATTTACTTCATCATCATTAGTCTTTTTACATGATGCATTCCCTCTGACTGTCTACAGAGCAAGTTGTGTATATCCTCTGGGTGATCAATATTACAAACTAGGTTTACTTACATACTTACAGCTAGAGTAAGGGTATTTGACTGTATCTTCCTCTCCTTCGCCTTCAAGTAGTGAGGAGAGATGGATGATGATGAGGATATTATATGAAGATCACAGGACATGATAGGATGATGATACAAGTATGATGACGAACAAGAAGAAGAAGAAGGCGAAAGGTATATAATTTTTTTTCTGTTTACATGTTTTACATAGTCATGCATAGAGATTCATAGAGATAGTGAGTCTTCTTCTTCTTTCTGGCTCCGCATATGCATATTTATATTATGTTAGTATACACACAACTCAACAACATGAGCACACTTAAATACGGAAATTTTAAAAGCTTTCGTGGTTAGTTTGATGTGTACACACACAACGGCAACAGCAGCAACGGCCCCGACACTCTCTCGCAATCTCGCTGTTGCCGTTTCTCTGCTTGGCTTGTTGTTGACGAAGACGACGACGATAATCATGATAGGGATGACGACGATGTGCGTGCGTTGTTGTTGTCGTGTTTGCTGTATGAATGTATGTGCATGGCATCATATACTACATAAACTGCTTGTACACACACAGAGAGCAGAAAATAAAAATATTTCTACTCCTTTTTGCACCACCACCACCAAAAAGTACCTTCTTCGTCTTCATAATATATTTTAGATATGCCTTACCTTTTAGCTTGGAGTTTTTGGTGGAGTAGTAAACTAGACAAGAAGCCTGATTCAACACACCGAGAAGGAAAAAGGAGTATTCGCAATCAAGGGGAAAAGATATAAGCAGCAGCAGCCGTGTGTATATCTGTATGCGTCATACACAATATCTCTCTTTTACATTTTCTCCCCATTTCACCTTTGTCATGTGTATGAAATGCATGCATGTACTTATTTATCTCCTGATGAGTGAATGCACACGGACTACCCACTACTACTACCAACAACATGATCATCATATATTATAAACAAATGGAGCTCACTACCACCACTAAATATGCGGAGGGGAAAGCAACAGAGAGAAGAGAGAGAAAAAATATGAACGCACAAAACTGCGTAGCGTATAGTAAAATGGATGGAGTGTGAATGGGAAGGAAAAGTGGGAGCTTGATGCATTTCAGCTCATAACGCACAACTGCACGCACACCACCAAACAACATCACTGTTCAAAAAAAAATATATTGTTGCGCTGCTGCTGCCAGGCTGCCATTCTCTTTGCGAAAGGAAAGTTTAGTTAGTTTTTGGTAGTTGTTGTTGGATGGATGCATGCCCACAAGCAAGTAATGCGAGGGAGGATCACTGGGATCAAACGCATACTACGCTGCATACTATTATTAAATTAAATACTGTTACATGGCATGTCATCATATCATCGTGATCATGACTTGGTATTTTATATTAATAATAGTAATAAGATATTAATGATATTCCTACAAGAAATGCATTGTTATAGGCGGTAAGGTGGTTATATAAAAAAAAGAGGGACTATTTATAATACTTTCCGTGTGAATGCTTTTTTTTAGCTTGCTGGATTTACCTGAGGAAACAAGGTTTTCCATTAAGATATTTGTGTAGACGAACATACATAACATTTTGCTCTCCTAATTCCCACTTCCCATCCCACTTGTCAGCAGACCAAAAGGTGATGAATTGATCCCTCAATCTTTCTTGAGCATGTTCTCCGCGTGTTTGTCATTCGTTGAATTTGCAGAAAACGTAAGAGACAAAATGTAAACAGACTGTTTGTTTGTTGAGAAACTCAAAGAAGAAGAAAAGAAAGAGATTTGAATGTACAATAATGCCTTAGCGTAGGAAACCGTCATCTGCAAGACAAAAACTTTGTGTTCCACGGGGTGCCACTCTCGACTCTTTTTATGTCTCCATTGTACTATAATACCATGTTATATGCCATGTGCAATGTTCTTTTTTTCCACAAAAGTATAACATGCTTTCAAATGAAATGAGGACGACGGCGTTTGTGAACGTTCCCCCGACTGAGCTGATTTTCTGCTTATTGTGCATTCCCAGCAAAACAAACGTAAAAAGGGTTTATGTTGCCGTTTCCCTGATAAAGGTTCTCTCTTTTCTCTCTCTCTCGCATAAAAACACTCATTGTCAATAAAAAGCCCTTTGGCTGGCATGTATTCATGTTGTTTTGGAAGATGTTATACAGCAATCTAGAGCGAATCATCCATTCTTCCATAATACCTGCATACATGGCATGCAATGCATCTTTTTTTTCCCTCTCTTCCCATTGGGTTCACCACCAACAACATCATTACATCAGCATTTACGATAATGTCTCTTCTAAACGTACAAAAATGTGCGAGCCTCAACAATCTCAGTATTTTTTTTGCCATGTCCAAGAATGTATACACATTTTATGTGCATGTACACATGACTACCCTTAAATTTCAATATTTCAGTGTAAATACCTTCAAAATCAACGCGTTGTCATGCACAACAGCTCCATACAAAATGGCATGCTCATGAGTGTGTTTTGTGTGTGCACCATCAAATTCTCATAGACATCACATTTTTTATAAATTCATGCACTCAAACGTAAAAAAAAGTCTGCATATTTTTCTACAGCACATAACATAGAGCTTTTCCATCTCTCTTTCTTTCGCTTTAGTAGTAGTGGCTGTTGTTGTGGATTCAATTCTAGCAGAAGAATAAGCAAACCCTTTTCCTTAGGCAGGACTCACATTCCACTAGACACAGTCAGTCAGAGGGAATATCGCCGTAATAGGTTCGCCTCATAATCGGCAGCTGCTGTTGATAAAATGCATCATGTGTGTCGTAATTTGGTATTCTCACGGCTATATAAATTCGCAAATGTGTCATCATCATCGACATAGTCCCTAATAATATAACATGTTTGTCCGTCACAAGAAAATATATCTCTTGTGCTCTGTACTCTTCTAAATATGTACGTAATATTATATATATGTGCTGCTTAGTCTCGATGATAAATGAGATGCACGATTCACGACATCCAAAAGCATTATCGAGGGAAAAAATGTGTTGCGTATTACATTTTTACGTATTATTCAACTCGGCATGAAAATGATGATCATGATGAGATTCAACTAAAAAAAATCACCACACGCCAGCCACACATATAGAAGTACCGCAAAAACCATTACAATGACCGAGTCTCCATTACATTGACATAAAACTTGATTATTACTTTTTCATACAATATCAAGATAAAGAGAGGGGATGGAAATTGAAAATTGGGAAATGCGATTTCTTTACTCCATAAATCAAGTTTGTGTGTCATTAAGGGAATAACAAACTATTTGAAACTTTACGTTGAACACAGAAGAAAAAAATAATAATCATATAATCAATTTTCAAATTCAAAAACTTCTCTTTCTTTCTGTGTTTCTTCTTTTTCTGCTCGTTGCCTAAAATATGAATGATGCATGCATAAATAATAATCCTAATAAATACCAAAGGTAGGTAGGTAAAGGATAAATTATTTGCGTCAAGTGATAATGACGATGAATCATGATTCATTCAAATGAAATCCACTTTTTCGATTGAAAATTGAAATCCTTCCTTTCTCATTTATTAATCAGCATGTCCAATGTCCATCATCATCGTTAATAACACAGCTAGAGCTGAGCTGTGTGTGAATAACTTTTGTAATCAATGCTGACCAGAAGCTTCGCCACAAGTCATCATTAGCCAAATAACCAAAAAAATCTGAAATGTATATAGCACCATTGACACAAAATATTGTATTAAATTATTACAAACATAATATAGATTATAAATAATTGTGTGAATACACATCAGGCATGCATGCATGATATTTTTATTATGTCAAAAAAATGAGAGAATAAAGTAAGCATCCATCTATCTATCCGACATTGCTTTTGCTTTGTTGCTTCTCTCTGTTCTAATATTAAAAAAACGATACAACACTTTGGCATTCTCTCTTTCCTTTGCAGATTTAGTTCCCAGTTCTCATTCATTCGTCACGTCGTCGTCGTTCATGTTATGTGAGTGTGTGTGTATTTAGTTTAGCCGTTGTGTGTGCTTTGCTTGATGGATGACACATTCTGGTGAGCTGACAGGAGCTCTTGAAAAAGCTGTGTGTGCTTCTGGTCCTGCACAATATAACAGCGACGATGGATGGGTTCAATGATGGCACTCTGGTGGTGGTGGTGATTCACATTCACTTACACACACACACACTCTCAGATTTATCGATGTGCATTGCATTCAATTCCCTCCTCCTTGCGGTATTGCTGGCTTGGTATTTGGTCAAAGGGAGTCTCAATTTTTTTGTTGTGTGCAAAGTGCAAAACCTGAATTGAAAACAACTCTCTGCGCGTAGTAGTAATAAGCAAAATAGGTTTTTTTCTTCCTTTTGCATTCATCATGACTATACTATAACTTGTACTCTTACTCTCTTGGCTGTGCCAAGCTTACATTTTTTTTGTATACGGAAAAAAAATGAAGAAGAATAAGAGGAGAGAATTTGAATACCTTTACAAGAGTGAAATATAAATCCTCCAAATGGATTCTTTACCTGCCACACCAACAAAAAATATATTATGTACGTTTGCAGCTGTATATCTGCTTCTATGAATGTTAATGTAAAGTTAGAGAGAGAAAAAAAAGAAGAATTTTCTGTGCTCTCTGCTTCTTCTTCTTATCCTCCTCCTATTCAACATTTTTTTTTTGCACTCATCCTTTTTGCACAAGAGAAGGAGGATGATGATGTATGTCTCTGTTGATGAGGAAGAATGAGCAATCTTATTATGCGCATAATAATTACATGCGTTTGCATTATCATTCATGAGTAGTAGCACACAGAACTCTCAAGAGCGAGCGACATGGAGGATGTATTTTGCATGGCTTCTGTTAAGCTGATTTCATTTCCGAGTTTTGTTTGCTTTGATGAACGCTTTCTCTGTGTGTGTTTTACTAGTTATCGTTTTAAAGAGCGCATTCATTATCTTCACAATTATTTACATTAAGTACTTACATCATATAATTATGTAGGATGTAGGTTTATATGACTATCATCATATTATTATTTATGTGTGGCTATATATCAAGAGAGAAATTGATGAGCGGAACGTGGGTGTATTTAAACATAAATGTTTAATAAATATTTACTCAGTAAAGAAGAGAGTGAGTGAGTGGTAAGCTGGAAGAGATAGAAAAATAATTGCAAGAATTGAATAGGTAAAATCAATCAGGAGCAGTAGCTCTTCTGCCACAAAATGTTAAAGTAGGGAAGCCGTATTAACAATAGAATGGCCAGGTTATTACATTCCTTCCCCATCAACTTGTCTGATGATTCTCCCCTTCTCTCTCTCTCTCTCTTCTTTCCTCCATCATCGATGTGAAACCAAACCATTTTAGCGTTTTTACATTCGTTCATTTAACATTTTATTATACCTTTTTGTGCTGTCCAGCCTCAAGAGAGGAGACAAGCAAGGTGGAAGTGAAACATGTCGTAATGGCAATGATGGTGGCTGTGGTATATTCACTCCATTCGCTTTTTAAGCTGACAGAAGACTCTCTTTCTCTGTCTAGCTGACTGGATGGGGAAAGAGGGAAAGAAAGAAATGATGAGTGAAAATCCGTTTTTGTTGTCGTCGTTGTCCTCTGTGTATATCCTACTTTTATTCCATCTTGGTTTGGTCGTCATCTATTTTTTTTCTCGGTACATATACAACTCTTGTTGTACATTGCTTTCTAAATTCAATTCAGGGAGAGAAGGGCAACAGCACAACAAAAAAATAAAATGCTGGCTATTACATACGTACGACGCGTGCATTTGTATTATGTGAGTATGTATTATTATTATGATGTCGGCGGAAAATGCAGCACATAAGCATTACTACAACTTGCCTTTATTCCATATTCCTCCTCACCCTCCTCTGGTTTGTGTGAGTAGAACAGGAGTTCTTTTGGGAGTTGCTGGGACAATAGTGGTGGCGGTGGTGGTGATGTGGAAGGGAGTAAATGCAATGCTTGTGTGTTTGTGTTATCGTATCACTGTACCGTGGGAGACATTACAATATGTCGATATGTGATCTGTGACTGTTATATTCCTATTATTGGCAATCATAATGGAAGCATGAGCATTGGATGGAGAATGGAGCGGTAGAACGGTAGTTGAATTGGAAGTAGTAGTGTAGGTGGTGGTGGAGGAGGAGGAGAAGTGGTAGGTATAGTGTACTTAACTCATACTCCATTTACTCCATCATCATCGTCACATGAGTACCGGGTTATATACACATATTACACATCGTCTGTATATGCAATGCAATAGTTTTTAACAAAAAAAAAATAGAAAGAGAGAAAAGATTACTTTTTTATACTGCGCCCAATGCAATGGATTGGTTTGGTCGCCTTGCTTGTCTCCCTTGGGCTGGCTTGCATAGGTTCGCTGGGCAGGACTAGACTGACTAGAGGAAATGCAAGTAAAATCCCAAGCGAACTGAGCAAACAAAGGACTCAACTTTGAAAAAAATGATCTGTGAGAGAGAGAGAGGAAGAAAGAAGTTTGGAGTACCACTAGTGGTCTTTCCTTCTTCCTGGTTCGGTCTTTGGACACATCATGAGCATTATCAATAATAATATATTTCGAAAGACAATTCTACGTTACGAAATTTTCTCATTATTTTTTATATATAATACATTACAAAGTTTGGCTTCCTTTTATCAGTTATGTAACATTTTCGTTGGGAGCCAAAAACTTAAGTTCATACTTTCAAATTTGTCAGATAAATTCATTCACTTAAAATAATATGCTTGTAAGTTGTAAGTGTACTTATGTAAAATCATACAGTGCTAATATATAAAATCGCGTGTGCCTATTTTAATTTGTATTTTAATATCAACCAGCTTTCATGCACGAAAAGAAACTTGGAATATGGGGATAACAGTAAATATGGAATTTGAATGGTTTTTTCAAAATAAGTGAGATTGTTGTTGGTTATATGTTTAGCGAGCTGTAGCAATTTGCTTATCCAACTAACTACTTATTAAAAAGTCTATAACACATAAATCCTTGTAAGCTTGACTAAAAAATGCAACATATTGTTTTAAAATTGGTATAATACTTCAGTCTTAAACGAGGAAGGTTTTGCATGTGTGGCATCAATGCTAAAGCTAAATTGAAACACGATAATAAAAAGCAGCCATAATACTATCGACAAATTAAATATGAAAATCGTCACATTTACCCCTTTTTATTAGGAAGAAGGAGTTGTTGATGGTCATGCTGATGACCATCATCATTTCTATTTTCAACTACTTATTACAAGCACACACTCCTGTTACAAAACAACTCCCGTTTATGGGCGTTCCTCAACTAGTCTAATATATTTTCTATATGAAATAAAATATCCGACATTTTTTTTATTCTCTGCCGATTCTCATTCTTCTGGTCTGCTTGGTCAAAAAAAAAACGGGAACTGTGCTGGGGAATGCATAAGGAATAGTAAAAACTGCTTTTATGTGTGCTCAACTGAACAGAAAGTCATCCATGCATACATTATTATTATTATGATTGTAGATTTCCCATCATTTTTGTCGTTCTTGTTGCACATCATTGTAATGTATTGCTTGTAGCGTAATGGATGGATGAAGGAATGAAGCACATGAGAAAGCTTACGAGACATAGGCACTCGTTACTTTTTTTGTTTTGTAGAGATTTGAGACTCCCAGGAACTGGATAGTAATAAATAAATGCTGAATACTAAGGAAAAAGGAGAAGAAGAAAAAAAACACTGATAAGACGACGATTGCCAGTTCCTCTGTCTGCTCGTTTTTGTTTCTTCTTGTTTTACATGGAAAATCGTGTTTCCACTTGTCATCATCTTATTTAAGTACAAAAAATGATTGGTGGTCGTTGATTAGCGAAACAGCGGGACCATTTTTTTCCTTACTCCCCCACCCCTCCACTAAATATCCTTTGCAAGACATACAGACAAACATAAAGAAAGAAAATGTGCAGAATAAGAGGATTTTTTTTACAATATTCATTCTTGTTTAGTAAACACTTATCGTTGTACATATCGTCATCAACAGAATAACAGCACATAACGATGAATGTTGAACGACCCTGCGTTGTTGTTTGTTTGTGTGAGCTTTTTTTTTATTTTGACGACGCTGATGACGATAAAATACTACTGTTGCTTGGCGTTTTCTACGACAATATATTGGCATACTTTGAAACAAACCACTTTGCTCCACTGGACTGTGTGCTCTTCTACTAGAAAAGGGTTATATTGGATTGGTGTTGCTGCTAGTTTGCTAGTGACTGGACTGGGGTATTAAGATAAATCTAATGCGAATCTGGCTTTCTTCTTGGTTGCACTTTTATTACATGAAAAAGTAGCTGTAATAACACGCCTCTTCTCCTTGTATATATTACAATTTTCCATTCATCTCTCCATTTTCATTGTACCTTCTTACTTACATTCATTTCAACACTCAAAAAAACTCTCAAACTACATACATGCAAAACTGCCATGAGAGAGAAGGGGGATCAAGTACATATTTTTTTTTGCTTCGGAATAGCCGAACATTATGCAACAATAATGGTGTTTTATATCATCGTATCATGATATCATATCATGTAGTAATGTGTACGCTTGCACAAGTCCCAGTAAAAAAAATAAGAAGAATATGACTAAAACGCGTATAAAAAGTATGCGAAATAAAATAATAATAATGTCGTGTGTCGTTGTGTAGAATATATATATATATTATTTTCTGTTGCAGGCTTCACTTGCATAACACTTTAACTTACTTAAAGCTCATACTCAAATACTCAAACATGAAGTACTTACGGATCACTTATCGTTAGCCAACCAGCCAGCAGCAGCAGTATTTTTTCTTCTTCTGACAGGATTTGAATTCTTATTCTAGCTTTGTTGTGTTAAGACTCTTCCTATTCTTATTTTCATCCATCCATATACATAAGATGCACTACCAGGGCACTGCCATCATCAACAAGGTTTCATTTTTTTCTACTTTTCTATGTTTGCTTTTGCTCACTGTACATATTATGGACGTGGTCTGCCTCTCTTTTGCTAGCTCCCTGTTTGCTTACACTTTACTACTAGCATGAACACGTGAGAGTGAAGCTGCTTTATCCTCCTTTTTCCCTATTCAGCCAATAATGCCCCTTTCTTTCGCTTTTCTTGGAAGAAAATCTTTGTTGTTTTTTCTTCCTGGTTTGGTGTAATATTGGCTTTGAAACTAGCAAGAGCAGCAGCAGAACATATATACATGCATATTATAAGGTAGAGAGAAAAGGATGCCAAAATGTTGGAAAAAGTACATGTACATAGCCGCCGTGTGCAGTTTGCCAATGATGCAAACAACGTCTTTTTCTGGGAACGTTCATATGATGCTGAGGATATCAATAATGTACTCCGACATTTCCATCCTGGAATTTACTGGAAAAAAGTGTAAAGGACAGATTGGGATGCTTGTTCCAAGTAGGTTTCCACTACTTCTGGTGTGGACTTTGAACAGGGTAGAGCTGGATAGCTTTTTACAACAACAACAGTTGTTCCCGGGAGTGGAGAGTTGTGTAGTAGTAGGTTGTAGTAGTAGTGTGCCACCACCCTGTATAGCAAGTGTACCGAAAAGTGCCGAGGAAAAAGCGGAGATTCATTAGCACTGTATTATAATATAACGCGAGGTGGTAGCTTTCTCAAAACACACACATGAATTGACATTTTTACTGGATTATTTCACGGAAATGCCTTTGGCCGTGGGCTCCACTGGAGAGCATAATTTTTGGGAATTTTGCAAAATTCCAAGTATTCTTGCATACTTTTGAGTAGAGTTTTTGGGCATGCTTCCACGCATTCCAGGATCCAGATAAAATTCAATCCATTCATATCACTCAGTCCTCAGCTTAGACCACATCACTCCCCCACAATCATTGTAGAGCAGCTCAAGGAGAGGAGTTGGAAGACAAGGGAAAGTTCACACGCTCTTCAGCCAGACGTACAGTCTCTTTCTTTACAAGAAAGAGGCGGAAGGAACAAGGGAGCCATCATGATCATCATCCTTGCATAATATAGACCGTGTGACATAAAACATAATGTATGCATGTTTGCAAGGGAAAAGAAGAGGAAGAAAGGAATGACTACTTTCGGGGACGGGACAAGGCCTGCCAGGCTATTATTGTGGGGTGTTAATGTAAACTCATTCTTCTCCCTTTTTTCCCTACTCTTTCGCTTTTGTGTGTGTTTGCTTATGTTCTTTGTTGCTACCACTTGTGCTTCTCCACTTTAAAAACGATTCCTTCAAGCAAAAACCGATTCTTTCGGCATCATCAACATCCCCGCAATATCTATTCATGCATACATTCTTCCATATAGACTCCTGCTCCTCTCGCACGTTACTTTTACAAGCAAAACTTTATTGTACTCAAACACCTCGTAATATTCTCCTTTTTTTTCTACCAAAAAGAAAGGAAGGAATAAAAACCGAAAGGCTAGAATTGCAGTTTGCTGCGTCGTCTTTTTACGTTTCTTGATGGCAGCTAGCAAGACTTGCCCGTCTAACGTAATACTACTCCCTACGTAACAATGTACATATTTTATACTCATTCTCTCCATCGCCGCACCACACTCGCTCTGTCTGACTCTGACTTGTGATGGTAGTGAAGAAGATGATGATGGTGCATGCAACAACTTGGCCCTTGTTCGTCTTCTCAAGTAAAACTAGCAGGTGGTATCATGACATGACGACTGCGAGGACGATGACGGTAAAGTGGTACTGTGGTGCGATGGTGGTATATGGCATTTCTCCCTCTCTAGTGGTTACCTCCATTATATTATGATGATGGCTCTTGGGCTTGTTAGAAGAACTTCTCGCGGTATAAAGTGCAATCATCCCGTTTGTTGTTGTCATCATCATCATCATACTTATTACAGAATATTACAATTCTTACTCTATATGCCAGCATGTATCATCTATAATATCCTCGATTTACCAGTAATGCCCAACAACTTAACTGTCCACTTCTGGTGGTGGTGGTGCTTCTTTCAGGAATTGTAGCAAATGCGTATAGAGAGTGGATCACCAAGACTTGTTCGATATTGCACGGTTCATTCTTGGTATAATATGCTTTACAGACACAAACTTACAATTGTACATGTCTTGCTTTTTTTGTTGCTTGCAATTCTATGTCACCCTTTCCTGCTTTTTCCTCGGCTGCTGCTTGCTGGTGGCTGTTGTACAACATTGTATTCTTGCTATCCACTCGATTGGTGAGGGATGATGATGATGATAATGTTGGTGATTCACGTAAAAAACCAAACCAACAGAAAAAAATATATAGAAGTAGGGTGGCATGCATTACATGTCATGCAAGTAGTATATATTGGAAAAGAAAAGACAAGTGCCCTAATCAAACCCTCTCATTTTTTTTCTAGTGAGGTAGTGGCACTGATAAACTCAAGTAAAGTGCATTATTATTATTATACCTCTCTTTTTTTTCTTATCAATTTACTAGAGCATAATGCACTACTACTACAACAATGTTTGATGTTACTAGAGTGTATGTACCTACCCAAGTTGCAGTATGCACCGTTCACGACAAAGAAAAAAAAACAAGCCCTCTGCAATAATTCCTCCTCGTCTCTCTGTGCTGATGAACAACAAAGATAATTTTTTCTCAACGACACACACACACAGCTCAATAGTAATAATGCCTCTATGAAATCATGCATATGGTTCACAGAGTTGCACGCACATGCTATACAATATGCAACGTACATTTAAAGCCATAAAATTGACTATGCATGCATATAAATGAAGAATAAAAAGAATTGGGCTTTTTAGTGGATTATGTTTTGGAGGAAGGGATTTGGTAGGTAGAGTTAGTTGGCTGATTTTTACTGATATTGGTTTGCTTATTGCGTTGCGTATGATGGTGGTGGTGGTGGTGGGTATAATTTTACAGGGGGATGCATAAATAATGTGGAAGAAAATCTGCTCCTCTTTTACTACATTGCTAAATGATTTTCTGGCTTGAAGCTCCCTCGTTGGTATTTTGAAGGCACCTTGTTACTATATTAATATTTGCATAGAGAGTGTATAATCGACATACGGTTTGGAGGAGAAAAAGAGGGTTTGTAATAACTGCGATGATGATCATGATGATGATGATGGCAGGTATTATATCTATCTTTCTAATCCATCTATCGTCGACAAGTCGACATTGCAGATATTGCATTAGTATTATTATTATTGGAGGTGGAGAGAATGAACTCAAGTTAGCCAGTCTATATGATTTCATCCAGTTCCTGAGTCGGTCGGTCGGTTGTCAGTATAACCGCTAATTTCTGTTTTAAAGAGCTTATTAGCTTCTGACAAGGTAGTTTGATGAAAATTAGACGGTTTTGGTTTTTTTTGTAATATTTTTGATTTGATAATTAATTGCTATATGACTACAAATTAGACAGACAGAGACGAGAAAGAGTCTAAAAAGGTAAGTAGTCAAGTGCCTATTAATGATAAGCACCACCAGAGCAGTTAGCATTGTTTCGCTACTTGCGTATATATCGATTAATGAGTAAATCTGCTGCTATTAATGCCGTTGTTGTTGTCGTGAGCTTGTGTAAGCATGCATATCGTGAATCGTGAGTCGTAATTTACCAGATGCATGCTAACACGACTCGTAAAATTTCGAGTGAACGACTAGTTACAACCTTTTTTTGAGGTGGCATGCCATTTTATCCTTAACAAAATCATTTTTCCCCGAGGAGCGAGCAGCAGCAGCAGCAACGACTATCAAAAAATATGCCTCCTCATATCTCCTCTTCGTCCTCACTTCACCACCACCACCATACAGCACACCGCAACACATAAAAAGTCCATAATAATCCACAAAATGCATGCACTGTAACTGATTGTGCATCTTGTTAAGTATAAAAAGGTAGGTAGGTTAAGTAAGCAAAAGCAAACAAGACCCCATCACGACAATCATCATCAAATCAAGGCAAAACGCTGCCGTTGACCAATGTCCGCTCATCTCTTCAAAATGTCGATGAATATTGTTTTGTTCTTGCCGATATGATGTATAGTAGTCAGTTTCAATGGAAGTTGTACATCTAACGGCTACCCTATTGTTTTCGAGACGCATCTCCTCTCCTCCTTTCCAAATTAGTGCGTTATTATTGTCCCTACTTTGCATACATATTATTATTATGGATTTTTGAGAAATGACGACGTGATGATATACTCCGTTCATCGTTCTCGTTTTTTTTTGTTACTCGGCTACTGTTAACTCCTCGCCTTCTCTTCCTCCTTTTTCATGCATGTGCTCTCTCAAGGAACGGGACAAGCTCAGAGCAGCAGCAGCAGCGTTTCCCTCTTTTCAACTAGATTGCTTTTTGCTAATAATAATAATGACGAGGACGACGACGACGACGCTGGCGAAGAGGATTCACGTTTTTTGTTGTCTTTTACTCGCAGTTCGTTAACAATAAATCTTGTTTTGTGGCTTGACATGGATTGGTAAGTGCTATCTATCTCCATCCAACCAAGAGAGCGCCATCCATGCTCTTGTGTAGTTTATTAGAATTCTTACTGCACAACAACTCCTCTCTCATCCCAGCACTTTACTTGGTAGCCTGGCAGCATAGCAAAAAGGAAGGAGGGAAAATAATGGGAAATCATAATAAATAAATGTTATAAATACATAATAATAAATTTTAAGGAGGATACAAATCCAACGCCACAATTTTACAATATGAAAAAAAAACAACGACATGCATGCAACCAGCAACAAACGGCGAGTTTGTCCTATAAGAAGAATAAATGTAGGTAATAATAATAAATAATATTATGAGCTCAACTCCATCACACATATGAACTAACATGAGTGATGATGATAAGCGAAACCTAACCAAGCCAAGAGAAGAAGCCAGCAGAAAAAAAAATCATTATTATTGAACAAGTGGCTTGATTTTGGTTATGAGTCCACGAGGATCAGAAACAAGACCATCATCATCATCACCACCACCACACCAAGTTTGCTTGATATAATAATAATATTATTATGATGGTTGGTGGTGGTGGTGGTGTTACAATTCATAATATTCATATCCGTCCTGCCTCTCCTCCTCCTCATCTTCCTCATCGCTTGTGTCTTTGTTGTACTCAAGTGAATCCTTGCACCGCAGCAGCATCACATCCCACCTCCTCCGCCGTGCATGCCACAACAACCATAATAATAATAATAGTAACAGCACCTAACAAACAAGAGCCAATGTAAAATTGTGTATCGTCATGATCATCGACATCATGAAGCATAAACACAGGAAACGTTCCCATACTTGGCTATTTGACATTGGCAAGGAGGCAAAAAGGGTTACTTCTCCGCGCTGACTTGTATTATCCTATTATTATTATTATATTTTATATCTGATATGCTCTTGTTGTTGTGCTGCTAAATGGGTGGATGAGATGACGACGACGACGACCAAGATTATGATGATGATGAGTTTTGATGCTGTCGTTGGTTATTATGACGATGAGCAAAATGATTATGATGATGCATGTGTGCAATCTACGTCTCTCTCTCCTCACTAACTTTAAGGGCAAAAAGCTCTCTTGGCCTGATCAACAATTCATATCAATTCATAATGATATGTACATAATATGCGTAATAACATCAACGACAAAAACCTAGCTTGCATGATGCGTGCATACATTTGCATTTCATTTCATGCTCCCATATCATCATCATCATCCTAGAGTATACAAATAGACAAAAGATGCAATTGGCTGTTGGAGAGCTAAAATTATTTATCATTATTATTATTATTATTACGATTATCTTTTGTTTTGCCATGAAGTGTGAAGTGGAGTGCAAGGCAACATCCATTTTTTTCACTTCTCCTTGCTCTCCTTTATGGACGCGCAGCATAACGGCAGTTATTATGATGCATGTCGTAAGTTCTTGTGTATTTTTTTCTTCTTCTTCTTCCTTCCAACATAAAATAAGGAATAAAGCAGTAAGAATAGAGCAACAAGCGCAACAGTGGCTTGCCACCTTGGGAATCGTACAAGATCAAGTTAAGTGATGAGAGAAGGAGAGAGAGGAAGGCCTTTATTATAGAGAAAAAAAAATACTCATAATATATTTTCTGCTTCTCTTACAAAACAACAAAGCCTTCTTCCATATTCCCCAGCACATTATAATGCATGGGGCTACTACATGCCTGGTTTTTGTTTTTGGCTCTTGGCTGGCTGACGTACTTTGAAGATGGCAAGGGATTTGCGTAAAAATTCATGGAAATGAGTCATGTTCGTCTTATTCCTTTGACCTGCCTGCAGATTGCTGTTGTTTGTTCTCTTGTGATGATGATGATGATGTTTTAGAAGAGGTAATCAGGAAACCTATATTCTCTCTCTGGTATCATCATTTGCACTTTTCAGTTTCCTTAATGTTCCAAAAACTCCCAACTCAACCACCATCACCATACCACCGGAGTATCATCATCTCCTGGTGTTTTCATTCCTGTCTAGTATTTCCTTCTCTCTCCGTCTCTATCTATATAGCTCGCCTTTCTCCCACACTGAATACTTTTTTTTTGTTTTATTGTTGTGGATGAGGAAAATTGTAGCAATACACAAAGTTTGTCTGTAATCAACTTTTTCGTTTCTCTCTCTCTCGTCTTTTCTTCTTGTCTCACTGGAAATAGAGCTGAGCGGAGAGAGAGAGAGAGAAATCCATGAGCCAAAGCCAAGGCGTTTTGTTATGCCTTGTCTGAATTCTTTGTTGGTTGGCATGTCTGTTTATGTGTGCGAGTGTGTAGTGAAGAGAGAAAAATGAAAATGTTTCAAGTTGGGCAAAAGAAGTAAAAGTATAATAAAGAAAACAAGTAAAACTCGCGTGTGTAAGTAAGTCTGTCTATAAAATGAGCTCGTTTGTCGTATTGAGAGAAAGAAGGAAGAAGAAGACGAAGAAGAAGAAGAGCCGCAAGCACAGGCTTGGTTTTGGCTTTAGCTTCGTGAGTCTCATAAGAAGATAGTTACTCACTCTGCTACTTACTACTTAGCCGGGTTAGTTAGTTAGTTAGTGTGACCAAGCGAACGAGTGTATATATACACTAAGATAGAGTTTAAGTATAAAACCAGGTTATTATTATTTCGGCCATCTTCTTTTTTTTATATGTTGGTTGACTAAGGTTTCTTCCATGTTTCTGCAGTGTATATATAGTCGTCGTTGTTGCTACGATGGTAGTGTCAGTATCCGGGTGCTAAGGGTATTGTCCAGAGAGAGCAATTAAGCAAGACGGAAGACTGTGATAATAGTAGGTCGGTGGCGGTAGTAATACGTACTTTCGCATATTATACGATCCAGGGAAAATGAAAGAAGTAAACAGAAGGAAAAATGGTGGGTTTCTGGAATGGCGGTCGCTTCCTTTGTTTCAGTTACCCAACTCCTTTATTAAGAATAATAAAGCTGTAAGAAAGCCATTAGGAGTAGGCAAGTAGCGAGAAATCCACTTGGATTCTTTCAGCACGCTTATATTAAAAAATTTTTGATGCTGCTGCGGGAAGGTTGTTCTTGGAAGGTGTAGGTTCCTAACAGCACTTTATCGGATCTCTCTCACTCAGAATGAATTCATGCATGCATGTGTAAAAAAAGCACGTGTGTGTGTATATAACTTTAACACAAGGTGAGAGACAGACTGACGAGAATTTTTCACAGAATTTTCCTTCTCTGGTATTTAAAAAAAATGTAATATGGTATCGGTAAGTAAAATGAAATGGTCGATGGTTCTTCTTTCCGCAATTCTGTTTGCTTTGTGCAAGCATTATTAACACAATGAATTCTTATGGGATGTACCATTCAGCTAGTTACTTTCTTAGCGCCGTATATAGTAAAAGCCATTCCTATTGCCATCATCCTACACGTCGTCCTTCCAAAATGAATGTGTGTATCATCCTGTTTTAGTGTGTGTTTTATATTATAACTGCTGCAGGTTAACTTTCTACAAATCCATAAACCGTCAATGCTTCTCTGAACACAGTTTCAGCTTCAATATTCCATGGGAAAAAACATACATACTTATACGCTTACTTACAATGTGCATGTATATTTTTTTTCTCTTTGGTCCGGGCTTGCTTTTCTTTTTTCCTTCTGTTGCGTTCAATGTTGTTAGTTGAGGATGAAAATGAATCAAGCAGAAGAAAGTAAAGAAAAAAGAAAGGAAGGGAATAGAGAAAAAAGAAGAGTAAGTGGAGTGTGGAGAAATAAAGGAAGGAATCAAGGAGGCAGAAGAAGGGAAGAGAAAAAGCAAAAACAACTTTCTCCTTTTCTGCCAGAGGCTCTTTTTCTTCTTCTCTCATCCGTGCTCCGTCTTCCTTTTTCTAGTGGATTGCTTGAGACTTGGCTTATGTATAGAGAGAGGGGAAAGGGAGAGAGAGAGAGAAAGACAGAGCGATAGAACATAGAGAAAGAAAAATGCAAGTAGGAAATGAAGAGGATGTTGCATCGTCAATGTACAGTATATATACCTACACAACAAGCCAGAGACCAAGTCCGAGAAAGTGACTAAAACGACTGAGTAATAATGGCAGTGGTAATGTACGTACTTACATTATTATTGTGTATCAATAAAGACGCAAGAAAATAAGTAAAAGCAGAAGGATCGGATGATGAGGATGCGAGCAAAGCCTTGGTAAACACGGAAGTTTCTTCTTTTTTTCGGAGGATGAGAATGACGACGACGATGATAGAAGCGTATAATGTAGCACACCATTCCCATAATCATCATCATTAAAAGCAACAGCCAGAAGAACCTTCGGTGCCAGAGTAACAGCAGCTTGTAACGTGCCATACCTCATATGCAGAAAGATACGTAGCAACATGAGTAAAGGAAACTAAGGAACGCAACTTTTTTTTTCTCCGATAATATGACAGGATCATCATCATCATCGTCCTCATCCTGGTTCTCATCATGAAGCAAAGTAGAAAGGAAGAGCAAAAAGACGATGATGCTTTTGAAACATTAAATTAGCTGAAGGAGCACAAACCCGGAAAAAGTTGTATGGTATCATATGATACGGATGATGCGACGGTGGTGGAAGAAAAAGAGGGATGGCAAAAACTGAAATCAAGTGAAAGGTGGAGATCACATTACTTACCATTACATACTTTCTCTCTCTTTTTCCCTTCTCCGTCTCGCGTCTCCACTCAACTGCATTATTAGGTTATATGATGTACATTAGAAGTTGCCAGGGATACACACTATCTCCACTACGGCAAGAGTTTAGAGTTTCGTCAGGTTTGCCCATTCCACTATCGGCAATATCTCTGAGAAAAAATGTAAAAAAAACCTTCTTGATTATACTTTTATGGCTTTCAATAGTTGATTACGCTCTGTTTTATCAGACTTTATTATCATTATTGCACATAGAATCTACTACTGCTTGCATGCGACATGTAGGAATAACAGCAACAGCCAGAAATGGCTTCTCCAAAGGCGACTTAGCATTTTTTTCATAATTACGTCTCATTGGTCTGTTACACCACCCAGCCGTCTCCATGTTTTCATATAGACGTAATTTCCCCAAAATCTGTTTTCTCCTAGACTGGCTGCCTATCATCAACAGCATTTTTTTGATAGAATATGCCAATCAGCCATGAGAGAGAACTGTGATATAACGACAACCGGGAAATAAAAGTGTTACGTTACTTATGCCTATCTATTTTGGTTCGTTCTATAATGCTAACACTATGACAACATTTTTGTTCAGGCCCAAAAAAAACATGACATGAGACATATAAATCGGCACGTTTCGGCGTTAAAACAGTAATTTAGCAGTAGACAACTATTTCCGTTCGTTGAAAGCCGTGAGCCTACTTTTTGCAACCATTTGAATTTGGAATGGCTCCCATGTCATTTTAAACGCATATGCCATTTTTTTCCATGCCGATGTGCTTGAATAGATAATGCCTCTCATTTTAAATAAAAATACACATATCAAGTTGCACGACACGCACTTACTCCTTTCCTCTTTCTCGGATACATGCCCACATAATGATATCAAGACCGAAAAAGGGTAAACGAGTAATACCACACCTAATATTATTTATGCAATGTATGTATACAATGAATGATGAAGGAAAGGGAAGCCGTCGAGTGCAAATTGTTTACGTAGTGAGTTCGGAGAACAACTTCAAAATAATAAGGTTGGTAAACATAAAAATTGTATGTGTTCATCCTCCAGCGCAGCATATTTTTTTTCTACCTCTCTCCCTCCCACTCTCTCTATGCCTCCATTATACTTCAATTTCTCCAATAAATTCGTTCACTTCCTGTTTGCTTATCATCTCCTGATAACATTTTTTATAATGATGACGAAATACTAGAACTCTCTATAGAGAGAATCATCTAATGACTTAAAATGAGTAGGTTGGCTGACGAGTCCTACTTGGAAAAATATCCGAGAGAATATCTCTCAAATATTAAGTTACATTTGAAGTGGCTTTTACAATTATCGATCATACTAACAAAACCCCAGCGGAAGGTACGCAGATATACATATTATATGTACATATATACTCATACGAGCAAACATTATTATTATACATAATATTTTTATTTTATTTATTCGATGAAGAAAAAAAGGCTGAAAAAAGGAAGAAAATCTGTGGACGCTATTCAGATGGTAAAATGGTGAAAGCTCAAAAGAAAATGTCAATATGTAAATAAGTAGAGCGTAAGATTGTGTGAGCGAGTGTGTCTTTGTACGCTCTGGAGAGAGAGGGTTGCATGTTAAAAGTGAAAATCCGTAGGCAGCAATAATAATACTGATAATAATACTAAATAACGAAAAGCCTGATGTATTTTTATGGCTTGTTCGCATTTCCTCTCTCTACAACAAGATGTTGTTCAGAGAAGAATAAGGAATACATACAATAAACAAGGTGATCCGTACCGTCTGCTATTTTTTTGAGGGAAATCTTTTTGATCGGTATATATATTCTTTCCTTTGACTTTTTTTTCAGAGAAGAAGAGTGAAAAGAAGAGACTGCCTGGTAAATAATGCATTACCCAGTTCTCCTTCTCGTGTTGTTTCTTTCTTCCATATATGCATCTCAACATATTATTTTCTTCCTATGTAACGTCAGGCTTGTGTCATGTTTTCATAGATGATGAGATGGACGACGTGGGAGAAAGAGAGAAAGAAAATAAGATGTGTATATGTACGTATGTGTAAGTGGAGCAACTTGAACTGGTAAACAAGATGATGTAAGTAAAAATATTATATGCGCGCGTATATCTACAAAGATATTATCTGTAACCGTGTGTGTGTGTTTCTTTCTATCTATATGTATTATACTTACACTCATGTGAAATTCAGAATAGGAAATCAGCTTTTGTTGTTGTCATGTCAGTTATTTAATAGAAATGGAGTTTTTGTGTTGGAGAGAGCCGAGAGGGAAGCGACGAAGGGGAGAGAGAGAGAAAGAGAAAGAAGAAGGACTATAGTAAATATTATGAAGAGAGGAGGAAAAAAAAAGTAAGTAGGTAGAGGTGGCATTTAGCCGACTTGCTCAACGGTTCGACCTGGAAAATTGGAAACAAGCAAAAATATTACCTGGAGCCTGAAGCCTTTTTTTTGGGCTGTGTGTGTATTTTTCTAACTGTTACTAGTTACCACCACTTGAAACAGTGTGCTATCAGGATATTTCTCTACTGAGAATGGTATGAAATATGAATGTATTTTTATGTGTGTCTTATGCTCTATGTGCTTATCTATCTACCGACAACACTCTTCATGCGAAGATATGATGTTCTGATGCTCGCTTGATGTAAGCTTGTTGGTGCTGGGCTTTACACAGAATGTGTATTTCTTTTTTGGGAGGAAGGAAGGAAGGAAGAAGTAAAGGGCGTAAAAAAGAGTGGAGAAATTGTACGGACGATATATATATGGAGATATAATGTATTATGATGTGTATATCGAAGGCAGGTAGATGGTATGGTTTGGTGTGTGTATATTTTTAGAGTTTGGTGTGTGCTTTGTTGGAGATTGGATGGATGGACGGGTGGTGGGTAGCAGGAGGCAGTTTTGTGTACAAAGAAGAAAAGTACAAATACGCTTTCATATTTTCCATTTTGATTTTGACATGAAAATGATGTACATTATGATACAGGAAAGGAAAAGCGAGAGAAAGGGAATCAGAGAGTGAACACGGGAAGAGCAGGAGGTGGAGGGAGGGAGAGAGAGAGAGTGAAGGCATTAAACAAAAGTTCCTAGAAATTTATATCGGATAAAAAGAGAAAATCCGCAAGAGGACAGATAGGACAGAATGGAGTTTGCGAAAGAGAGAAAGTGGCTCACCTTTTGAACATACTGGCAAACTGATTAAATTCATAGTTGTGTGATGAATACATATGAAATGAAACAGACACGTGTACATCTATCTATCCACCAATACATAAAATATTTATCGTGATACCAGTGCTCTCCTTCTCATCCTTACTTTAACTACGAACACAAAAGATACACTTTTCTGATATGCGCATACCGACATATCCCATAAATGTTATTACTTGTTATTATTACTAACTTTGTCTGTCTGTCTACTTATGCAAATCGGAATCACGTTGGTATTGATATGACAGGAAAAATTTAAATATTTAGATCAACAACCCAACTATTTGCTACCAAGCTCTATTGCGATTTGATTTGAACTTTGTTGTTTTTCGTGTATGACGGGGGGTGTGTGGGTAGAGGCTTGAGTTCTATTTTATTTATTTATTGAATTGGAAACTGGCTTACTGACGAAGAGTTATATAAGAGAACAACAAATATGATATTTTCAACGATGATGATCATGATGCCGTCATGTGCTTATCAATGGACAAGTGGCTATATAGTTAGAAAGGAGAAAAGGCAATCTTTCCACGTCCCCCAGCAACAACTATGCATAAAGCTTCCTTTTATACTCTTATAATTGTAGAAAACTTTTACCCACTTTTTTTTGTTTCTTCCTATTCCTCTACTACTATTATTACAGTCAAAGTTGACTACAGAGAGAAATAAACTTTTTTTCTCTCTTTCTTTTTGATAGAATCTCTCTATTTCCCTATATTATTATTATTATGTATTACTTTACTCCTCTCTCTCTGTTTGCATGAGTGGAAGAGTAGTAGCATGTGTTGGGAAATACATTTAGTTTTCCTTTATGATGATTGTTTGTTACACTTTCTCTAATTCCACTTTCTAAATACGCAATATTCTCCCTTTCCACCCAAGTGTAGTGAGGTGGAGAAAAAAGGAAAAGTGTTTTTCCCTTCTATTATATACCTTTCCCTATTTATAGCAGTCAGTTTTTTTTCTTTCTCTCTCTCTCCTCTGCTTACTCTATCTATATTCTATCTGTCTATTTGCTGTTTCATTTTCCTTCATTCCGGCGTCGTCGTGTGATGTTATTATTCTTCTTTCTTGTTTTGTGTGAGGTGAGGTGAATGAGCTGTGTTGTTGGGAGAATATATATCTACCTACATAGCCATCTGGATATTATGAGCTGAATGTAGATGAAGAAAGCTCTATATACACATCGCTTGTTGTTGTTATTTGTCTTCCTCCTCCTCCTCTCCTCTGTAAAATGCTGTCTATTAGGAAAAAGTGAAAAGGTTGAATAATATATACCGAGCAGGGAAAGGTAGACGAACAATTGTCTCTCCTTATTCCCGTTCCACTTGATTTGCTCTCCCTTCTTCTTTCTCTCTCTAAAAACTCTCTTCTCTTTTCACACAGGGTAAAAGCCAGGTTGACTGACTGACACTGGCAGCAAAAGTAGAAGGACATCAAAAAGAGAGAAGAGGGTAGACAACTTGTGTGCATAATATAGAGTTGGGTCCAACAATATCATGTGGAGTAGTAGTACTATGTACTTTTTTTATATATATCTTTGAGCATTTATTATATACCTTGTGTATTTTTTCCCGTGTGCCACCCTACCCAAAAACGTAAAAACCTAAAGGCAGATGTTCCCAAATATTATAAAATTTTTAAAGAAGCGATGTAGACTGATAGCGAAATTAGTTTGGATAGAGGCTAAAAGTTTGTAATGATGTTGTAAAGCTGGTGGCCTGGTGGTGGTGGTGGAAATGAAGTTAATGGACAGACAGAGCCGCAAGAGAAAATCGACAAGAATAACTTTTTGAGCTTCCATCCTGCCTCTCTTTTTTGTGTGTGCGCTGGGCATGGCTTGCGGGTTCATTGCAAGGTTTCCGTGGAAGCAGAGCACATAAGCTTTTTCTATACATTCCCCAAGCTTTTACTTTTTACAAGCTGAGTAGAGTTGGACTGCTACTATACGACTACCCACCTTGCTTTTATGCACCTTGCCTCTTTTCCTCCATTATTATTGCCAGGGCTTTTACTTTCCTGTACACTGTACAACACACGCTCGTCTGATTGAATGAGTGGAGTGAATGGAAGGAAAAAGTGTATGTTTCACGTGTATGGAATGCATGTAAGTATGTCTGTCTGTGTAGAGTTTTTCCTTCCTTTTTTTTCTCTCAGGAAAATAGTTTTTTTGTTTGGAGGGGGAGAAGCAGATCACACAGCCAAGAGCAGCAGCAGCAGAGTAGAGAGTTGTTGGACTCAAGTTATGAAGTGGATGACGATGATGGGCACGACGACGGTGAAGGTGGAAAAAGCATTGAATACTTTAATATAGCTTAACTTTATATTATGTGAGCGCTGTATGTACGGATCTATATATATTCATGCTAAACTGTATTGTATTTATTATGGAATGCAATACACAAAGATATAGTACAAAGTTCTCCTTCAAATTCTCTGTTTTTTCTGCGGTTCATTCTCCTTTTTTTTCCTGTTTTTTTCCACGGTACAGAGAGAAAACATTTAGTGAAAAAACACAGCGGTTTTCACACGAACAAGAAAAGTACTATAAATATGCCAGCATACCACCACTGCACCGCGCTTCTACCACCATTGCTGCCACTGCCAAATGAATTAGAAAAGGCTTCACCCGTCACCTATTATTCTGGCTTGTGTAAAAAAAATCTATGTGTCATATAGGTATATGCAAGCATTTTATATGAATATATCTCCCTATTTTATACCATTTATACGCACTCTTCCTCTCTTTCATGATTGTACATTATTACAAGAGATATATAGAGAGATGGTATTTATGTTTCTGGTAGAAGAAGCGGCGGTGGTAGTGGTGGTGGTAGTGGTGTCGGTTGATGATGATGATGGAACGCAACAGTCATTTTGGGCAGGCACGGCACAAAACACACATCGACAACACAACAACACCGATGGCTTGAACTCTCTGAGAAACTGCAAGAAATACCATTATAGCAGCGGGCAAAGCACCGAGAAAAGGAGAAAGAAAGGGAGAGAGAGAGAGAAAAGAGAAATTGTGAAATATCATTTCCCGTCGTTGTCGTCGTCCTCCTCGTCGCTCTCTTTTCTATCTATCTGCCCGTATATCAGTGAAGGAGAAAAAGGCAAAGCAAATCTAGTATGATTTGATGTGTAGTGGTGAGGAAGGGTGAAAGGCAGCCAAAAACTGTCGCGCGGCTGCTACTTCTTTCTACCACCAACCACCACCGCCACTACTACTACAACTACTACTACGACTACTACTCCTTTTGCTGATGATGAAAAAGAAAGCCCTCGTGACAAGTCCTGGCCGGGGTCCCTGTGGAAATTGAAAATTGAATGGGAGGAAGAAAGAAGGAAGACTGGCAAATATTTTAGATATAACTTTATACAATATTTGTATACAGGGATGATGATGTACATACACATGAGTGAACCCTATGTATATATATTTTTATGCATATATCCGTACAAATTCGCTTTTCCGCTCAGTCGCGTATTCACAATGTAAATACATACGACGAGGATGATGATGACGACGACGGCGGCGGTTTTCTAGTAGAAAGGCAACAGCAGAAGAAGAAGATGGAGGAAAATAGAAGAACAAGTAGTGTCAAATGAAAGCCAAGTCCTTTTTGGTTTTACTTCCCTTTAACTTTTTTCCCCTCCCCCCCCCCCCTGCGTTCTCTCTCTTTACCCAGGCCTGACGCTTGTCAAAGTCAATCGGGAAAGGACTCACCGGCATATTCATAGACAAACACAACAAGAGAGAAAAAAAAGATGAGAAAAAGAGGACCTCAATAAAAAACGGGAAAGAAAACTCCAATGACAACCTCTCTCTCTCTCTCCATTTCTCAGCCAGTCTGTCTGTGATGAAAAGCACGGCTAAAAAAATATTATCACAACTACAAACCCTCCTGTCTCTCTTTTTTTTCCTTTATGCTTGCATACATATTTTTTCTAGTTTATTTTCTGTTGAAAGGGAAAATAAATAAAAATCAACAAGATTGCTGTTGTTGCTGCTGCTGCCTCTGTGTATACTACTCTCTGAGGACTTTGCTTTCTCTCTATTTTATTTTGTGTTGTTGCTGAAATGGAAATAATGTTGATTACATTATATATGTATGCATCAATATGGCCACACATACACACACTCTCACACATCTTATCATTTTATATACATCTTTTGCAAGGAAAAAAAATCATGAACACAACTGCGATTCGCAAGGGCGTGCTCATTTTATTTACATGTTATGCCAAACCAGCGATCAGATTTTTTTTCCCGTGAATACTTTCTCTCTCTCTCTATACATGTATGTGTGCATAAGGACATCATCCTGATCATCATCTTCATCATAGGCATAAGCATATAAGCAAACACTCATTTCATTTCATCAATCTATTTCCCTCTTGAGAGGAGGGCAAGGATGAGGAAGAAGAGAGTGAAAAGCTCTTTAGGAGCAGTAGTGCAAGAAAAAAAAGGAGAGAAAAGTAAGTGAGTGGTATTACCACACATACACATACACACCATCAAATGACGATGATGATGATGATGATCACACAACGACGACGACTAGTACCGGAAGCTACTATGGCAGCCGTACAAGTTTCCATGGAAGAAGAGTCTCGGTGAAAATAAATAGATTGATAGATTGATCATGATGACGATGGCGGTATAGCGGTGATGATGATCATGATGCTTGGTTTGGTTGGATGGTTTCTTCAGTAACTACTTTCTACACTGGAGCATTTCATGGAATGGAAAATTGCTTGAGTGAGTGTGTGTGTGTGTGTAAGGGAAAAAGGGAAAGGAATTTTGTGTGTGCTTGAGGTAGAGAAAAGAGAAAGTGGAGAGAGAGAGAGAGAAAAAAGAGTTTTTCTCTATCGCTTTTCCTGTTGGTTTGCTTTTGTCGAGAGAGAGAAATGAGATGATATCAAGTAATAATCTGGAAGCAGCCATCAGAGACTGCCTACCTGCTGCGACCCATGTAGTATGTGTTCCGTATATAATAAGTATGGAGGTTATGGAGGGTATGGAGGGTATATGGACAAGGGAAAAAAGTGGAGTGGAGTGAGAGTGTGTGAGGAGGTGGATGATCATCCGCCATCAACCTTTTTCTCATTATCATTAAATATGCACCACTACCTCAAGTATTGCTGGAAATCCAGTTCGGGTTTTTTTTCTCCTCTCTCTCTCTACAATTCCCATAGTGTAATCAAGATGAGGAGAAAGTTGAGAACAGGTCTATATTTCCCTTTCATGTTGTATGTGGTCGTATCATCCGTTGAGGAGACGATAAACTGACAAGAGAGAAAGAGAGAGGGAAAGTGGCAGGAGGAGTATAAAGTTGGAGGGTTTTTGGAGTAGTCGAGCCTAACTAAATTGTCACTCCATTTACGCAACTCGTGAGGCTGCATAAAATGGGTTGGTATATAAAGAGAAATGTATCTATGTAACTTATGCGTAGGTGGAGAAAGTGATGCTTTGGAAATGCACACATATTGTACGTATGGATCTCTAAATCTAATGTCATTTTGGTTGGTTAGTAAAAGTAAAAGTTTTTGGAAAGGACATCTTCTTCCAAAATAATCCACCAACATACACACACACCCGTCAGGAGTGTGCAAAGTAGAAAGTGGAGAAGGAAAAAAGGGAAGGAAACAAATCAAATTACTTTCCTTTCGTACAAATAAATGAGGTCATAAATTTGATATTAGTTAGGATGAGTTTTTTTGGAATGCTCTATAAAATAGTGGGAAGAGAGGAAAACTGCAAGTTTGGAAAAGTACTTTTTGAAACATTACAAATGTCAAACACGATTTCCTCTCCAGAAAAAGGTTTCAGTTACTCCTGGAGAGAGAAAGAGAGCCTTAAAATGAGATTATTGATGAGTAGGGAAAATGTTTTGGTGGTGATGGTGATGCCACCTCCGGAAAATTTATAGCAGCTGCCAAATCTTCAAGCTTTCTCTTTCCCATTTCCACAACCTCACGTTGTGGAATACATTTCCAACCAATTTTTTTTTGCATTTCATCTGTTGCATATTCCCTTTTTTTATATCCCTTTTAAACCTTACATCCCCACTTGATTCAGCTAATCCAACCTATTACATCAAAATCTCCAATTAAAATCTTTAATCAAATCATAGTTAACTTAACAGTTAAAAATCATCCTAGATTCCATCCCAATTATCATTTCACCCCATTCATCCATCTGCTTTAAGAAATCCCATCTGAAACCGATTTCATACATTAAGTTAGGGTAACAACAATTAAAGTATCTTAATAGTTAGTACAAAACAATTATCTTTGAAATAGTTAAATTTTAATTAATTTAGTTGACATGGAAAAGAGGCCTTTCGATTAAGAGCTTTCCCTGACGAGAGAGAGGTGGAGCATCCCGAGAAAAGAGTTGAAAAAGGCGGCCGGTTTGAAATCTCAGGTTTTTCTAATCCCTGCTGAGCAGAGAGAGAAAATTGGAGGCTGCTGATGGGGAGCTCAGGTAGTTTTCTGTCCGCTACCAGCCAACCTAACTGACATTTCGCGATTTCCGTTGGAGGTGTCGTCGGTGAAAATCCGGTGGAGTTGTTGTTACGTTGAAACGTTGACCTTTTCCTTTTTCAGGCAGCAGCAGTGCTGCTCCGCCTTTTTCTATATCGCCCTAGCAACTAGCAAGTCAGAGTTGGAGGGTTGGAGTGGTGGTTGGAGGAGCTGTGTAACGGCAAGGTATTTTTCTTTTGAAAAGATAGATCCAGAGAAGAGGGGGAGGGGTAAAGGGGTTTAAAATTAATGGTAGCTAGGAAATAATTAAGGCAGCTGAAAGGTGCAACTGGTCGTTTTTTTGGAGGGTGGGTTTGTTTTTAAAGTTTTTAAGTTAAACTTGACAAGTGTTTTAAGAGATAATTGTTGGTTAGTTTTATGGTAGGGAGGAGAGTTAGAGATAAATTTAAATTCCTGCCAGTTAAACACACGATAAAGTAAAAAACCGTTGTGTGGTTAAAGTTTCTTGTGGTGATTGAAAGTTCCTAAAAAAATTAAAATGGCTTCACGTCCAAGTGGCCTTCGTCAGCCTAGTGCCATCAGAGCTTCCAACACAAATATTGCTTCCTCATCAACGGGCGCAGCGGCGTCGGGAGCACCTCCTGAGACACCTGGAGCCACTCCGGCCAAAACTCCGGCTGGATCGTCGGCGTTGCCTGTTGGCATTAGTCGATTGCCATCAACAAATAGTATACGACGCAAAATTACTACACCTATAGGGATTAATCCGCCAGGCTCGAGAGGTAAGGAGGTTTTTAAAGATATGTTTAATATATGGTAGTTATCACACCATTTAGTATAAAAGCTAATATGAGATTTTCATGTGTTGTTTCAGATTCTGGTCTTGCAACAGACATCGATAGCTTCATTATCGGGGATACAATCTACGTTAATGGAGACACTAACAAGCGAGGTAAAATTTGCTTCATTGGAGAGGTGACCTTCGCCAAAGGAGATTTTGCGGGAATAGTTCTTGATTTACCAATGGGTAGGTATTTTTTTGTAATTTGGAAACGGTATTATGATGGGAAATTTCTTTTAATTTTATGCTACTTTTCTCGTCATTTTAGGGAACCATGATGGCGTTGTGCAGGGAAAGCGTTATTTCCAGTGTGCTCCTAATCATGGATTATTTACTAAACTGAGTCGTTTAACTAGAGATCCAATTCTGGACTCTCCATCTACACCTCGCGCACCCCAAAGTATAGCAGGATCCGCTGTGGTGTCCCCTGATCGTCAACTGTCTCGTGCTGCCAGTGTTGTTGCGGAAAGGACTCCTAGTCCAGGCGGCATGAGAACCCCAATGAAGTCTTCCGGCACAGTAATTAATTCTTCACTTGCGTTAGGAGAACGTGTCATTGTTGCCAGTGCTACTGGAGGAACGAAAATTGGAATTCTCAGATATCTAGGTACAACAGACTTTGCGGTCGGCGAGTGGGCAGGCGTTGAACTGTTAACGCCAATGGGCAAAAACAATGGCTCTGTCGGTGGAAAATCGTTAGTGAATTTCTTTAAAATATTTTTAATTTAAAATTATACTCAGAATCATTCATTTTAATATGGAATTATTGTGTGCAATTTAAGGTACTTTACTTGCAAGGAGAGACATGGATTATTTGTACCTGCTTCAAAATGCATTAGTTCTCCTGTGAACAAAACACCAAGACGCCATGGATCTCGTGAGTCATTAATATCGGTTTCTAGTATGGCCTCATCGGCCGCGTCCAGAAGCATACGGGTAACAACACCATTTCAATATTTGTTCAGTTATTACCCTAATATATATCACGAAAGTTAAATATGTCCATTACTTTTGATTTGGTTACCTTATTTATTTATTTTACGTTTTTGTATGCACAGAGACCATCCATGCGAGATTCGCAGTGTCTTCCATCGTGTTCTTTGCAAGTAAGTTTTGTAGTTTATGCGTAAAACTATCCTATATTGAGTATGAAAATTGTATGAATATTTTATAACCCTTTAATGTAAATGATTATAGGCAGTATTAGCGGAAAAGGAAAAGCATATGGAGCGCCTGATTAAGGAACGGGAATTAGATCGTGTGGACTTGGCTAACTTGAGTCGAGAGTTTGAAGAGAAGAAGCTAGAGATAAAGAAATTGCAACTTGAATGTGTTGGTGTAAGTATTTTTTACTGGATATTTTCCATTAAAACTAAAATAACTTGACGGACTTAATTAAAGTTGTTTTTAATTTTTAGTATCAACAACAAATGCAAACCTCGGCTGGAGACAGTGAGGAGGTAAATCGTTTACAAAATGCTTTGGAAGAAGAAAAACGTAAATTAGAAGATCTCCAGTACACTTTGGACGAAGAGAAAATAATGAAAGCGGACCTTCAGGTACAGTTGGATGGGCTACTAACGAAAACTTCCGAAGAATCAGCTCGATCTTCTGAACAATCTCAAGCAGAATCAGTGGAGCGTAATAAAGAACTTGAGACTTTGAAGACTCAGCTAGCCAAGGTACAAGAAGAGGCGAAATCTGTTGGTGCAAGTTATCAGGAGGCTCAACTAAAAATTAGCTCGTTAGAAAAGACGTTAGAAGAGCGAATTCAGAATGTAAAAACTTTGACCGAACTGGTCGGTGTAGGAAAAGAAGAGCGGATGAAAATGCTTGCCACTCATCAAGCCGAAACAACGAGTGAGTACATTAGTTATTAAGCATTTATTTTACAGTTTCTTAAAATAGCGACTTAATAATCAATTATATTAACTTGCAGCACTGAAAAAGACAATTGCTGAAAAAGAAGAAGCAGTGGGGTCATTAAATCTAAAGTTGGGCGACAAGGCAAGGCGAGAAGAAGAGCTCAAGGAAAAATGCGATAAAATTCATACCGAGTTGGAAGCGACGATAAAACAAAAGTGTTCATTGGTAAGGACAAAATTGTTATGCTCACTAATATATTCTGTGATGGTGACTCTAAATTGTAAACTTATTTTCACAGGAATCGGAGGTGATTGATTTGGTTAACTCTAAAACTGATACATCCGATCTGCTCTCTGGAAAGATTAAAGATTTAAACGATGAGGTCCAAGACTTACGAGCAAAACTTCAGTCTACTGAAGAAGACAAAGCCGTTCTTCGTCGCATCAACGCCGAGTTCAAGTCTCGTATTGCTCAAAACGAACAAAGCGAGACGTCGTTGGTAAGTAGCAAATTTGTGCATATAAATCTAGATAAATTTATAATTACCTACATCAAAACTGACATTTAAATTGGAATTCTTTTGTCTTTTACCCACAAAGAAAAAACAAATAGAGGAGGCATCGTCCAAACTGACAGAGGAAAAAGCTCTTCTAGAACAGCAATTTGCTGAGAAATTATCCACCGTGGAAACTGAAAAAGAAAAGTTATCGAATGAGATCAAATCCAAAGAGGATGAAATGTCCGTACTGAAAACTAAGTTGGCTGAAGCAGAGGCTAAAACTGCTGACGTAAGCATATCATCTAAGGAACACATTCAGCAAATCGAGGCTTTGAAGTCTGAAGTGACAGGATCTGCAAAGCAAGTTGAAGAATATCAACAGCGTCTGAAGAAGGCGGAAGAAGAGAAAAATGTCATTGTAACGGAAAGAGACAAAAAAGAAAAGGAATTCAACGAGAAAAGCAAGGAATTGGCTGATAAAATTGAACTCTTGACGGGACAGTTGTCCGCTTCAGCGACGGAGTCGTCCTCTTTAAAATCGGAAATGTGAGTGCTCAGCAATTTAAAGATAACGGTTGATTAATTAATGAATGTTTACTAAATACTATTTTTTAATGTTTTGCAGTGAGACGCTGAAGGCAGAGGTGTCAAAAACAAAACAAAGTTGTGATGAAAAAATTTCTGAGATGAAATCCCTTGAGGAGCAAATCAGCAATTTAACAAAAAAGTCAGAGGATGACGGGTTTGCCTTGGATGAACTGAGCCTTGAGGTGGACAAGTTGAAAAAGGACAAGTCAGCCTTGAAAGAGCAAATGACGGCGTACAAAACGGAAAGCAGTCGGTTCCAAGAGATTGAAAAGGGCCTGAGCCAGGAAGTAGTCAGTCTGAGAAGCAAATTGGACCAGAAAAATAAGGTGGTGTCGGATTTGGAAAAGGAATTGTTGGAAAAGAAAGCAGATATTGAGTCAAGCAAGGCACAGATGCTCGACGCCAATAGTCCACAAGCTCATATTGAGTTTTTGAATTCAATCATTGTTGACCTCCAGCGAAAGAATGAGGAACTCAATGTGAAGCTTAACGTTTTGGTCAACGGTGGAGTTGATGCTGATGCCAATTCGTAAGTAGATCTTAATTGACATTACACACTAATTGTGTTACTACGCCTGTGCATATTAACATTAATTATTTCAAAATTTTATTATTTATAGGAATCGTGTGCCTGGTGCTGGCGATTCTTCTGGTCCACGAGCGTTCCAATCCCTACGACCATATTGCGACATTTGTGAAAAGTTTGATTTGCACGATACGGAGGACTGTCCCGCTCAGGTGTCCGAAGATAATACTCATTATGGGAGTAACCGAGGTGAATCCCGTCCGTATTGTGAGACTTGCGAAAGTATGTACATCCTTAAACTATTTTCGAACTTATTACCTTAAAATTGTTAAAGAATTATGCATTTTATATATTTTTTTCTATTTTCCCAGTTTTCGGACATGTCACTGGAGAATGCGACGATCAGGAAACCTACTAACAGTTCAGGAACCAGTCATCGACTCGATCATCATCAACACAACAACAACGTCAGCCAGCATTTAATTCGCACCGGTTATATAATTTATTCATAATCTTTCTCATTTTTCAAATCAGCTGGATTTTAATTTGGCAACTACGATTAATCTAAGTTTTAATTTATATATATTGTCGCCATCCACGTCTTTGTAAGTTCAACACGGTTCTTCGTACGCTTATGTATATATTTTATTCAGATTATTGTCCATTATATCGGTACTGGTATATCGTTTTATTCTCCTTTTTAAGTAGTTGATAACATACTTAAATCATCATCAGCATCTGGTAATATGTGCGTGTGTATTTTATACTTGGTCTTTTTAACGTTTTCATGCATGTAATTTTAATATTTAACTACAGAAAAAATATATGCAAAGTACACATGTCACTAGACATGATGTTCACCATTACCATTTTACAGGCTAGTGGTTTTTATCTGATTTTTTAGCGTTGGTGCTCAATGTGAACAAAGTTTTATCAATTGATATTATGTTAATTTTATGGGTATTTTTTAACAGTAGCAGCAGCTAAGCGTTTAATTTAATTATGTATTTATTCTACACTGCTCTGTCTATTGTGGGTTATGTTATTCAAACACGGAAAAAGCTACAGATCTATAAAAACCACTGTAAAAAACATTGTACTACGTGATTTTAAACGAAGAATACCTTTGTGCTTTAATCTAATAATGCCTTTTAAAACGCCGTACATGATCATGATAGCAATAAGGAAAAACGCGCAAAAAAGAGATGTAATTTTAGAACTATTTATTGTAATAGGGGTACTATATATTTGCTCGTTGCTATATAATGCTAACCAATCATATAATAACAATGAACCTGCCACATTAGTTCCAATTTAACTATTTTTATTATTATCTCCCCATTAATATATATATATTTTATTCGCAAGTCGAGGTTCAGCTGTGCTAAACTAACCGAATTCGTCAAAAAACACGTTAAAAAATGAAAAATGATTGTTTTGTACAGCAAAAAAGGTGTCCTGTCACAAGACGTATAAAAATATTTTAAGCTAATTTGTTACCATATTTAAGTTGACGAGAGTTTACATCTCAGTCGCAAAAGTAAATTGTGTGTTCATTCACTCAAGTTTGAGTTTTTGAGTGACTGAGCAAAAACGGGAATATATTTAGGAATAGGTATAATAATTATAATGGCTCACCATTTTGACCTTTCGAACAAGTTCACTTGCTAAAGAAATGGTTAATTTGGTTTTTTAGAATGATGACAATGAAAAAGAAAATCAATGGTTTTACATATCTTTAAAAAAAATTCAAATTAGATGAGGGCTCATTTTACTTTACAATGGAGCGGTGTATGTATTTCTACTACGCAGCAATTTTATTACACTCTTTTAATCATCATATTTTAATAGTAACAATGACATGTTAACAAGTACCTTAAATCAAAAAATAATAACCGTATTTGGAGTGTATAAAGTTGAGAGCGTGTGTGTAGAGAATCGAACAATAATGAATACATGTTGATCCGTGCAATAGCAAGTATTGTAAGTACAATGCATTTTAATATATTTAGTTTAGCTTTAGCTATGCGAAGATTATAACTTCAGTACAGTTAACTAATTTATTCAAGTACTAAAAATAGAACTCTAGGTTAAAAAAAACTAATGTAGACAAGTTATGCCAAAGAAACGTTAAAAAAATTGTTATCGTGGCCTGTTAAAAATTTCCAGTGTGTAAAAGAATATTTAAATTAAAACAGCTAAAAATGCATCTAGGGAGCATTATAGAAGGTAAATAATTGTCTGTGTAGTATAATGCACTTGTAGAGTAGTTTTAAGCAATTTTAGAGATTTGTGGTAGAGGTTCTATATAAGCAAACCAAGTTATGTTTACAGGTACTAAAGACACACGGCTATAAAAATAATATTTTAAATTGTATTTTAAGAATCACGTATTTTATTTTAATGTGGACGTACCAAACCACAGTAGACACGTTTTAATGTAAGAAGGAACGCTAACAAGAATTCAACAGAAAAAAATAAAGAACAAAAAACGACCCGTTTTCTTTAAGACTAAAAGGTTGGATAGATTTAATTTATTCATGAATGGCTAGACTAGAGATAAGATGGATGGAGAAGGTAAATTTGCATGAAAATGAAGTGCATTGGTCCCTGTTCAAGGTTTAGTTCATAGACAGAGGACCTACTTTTCTCACTTGGTTTCAGTTGTCGAGTTGGATGCCTACACGTCGCCATATTCTTTTAACCGTTGAATTTTTAGTCTGAATCTTTTTCAGGAAAAATATCAGTAGATTCTCGCCATTTTTCAAGCTCGTGTATTTTTTACGTTGAAATTGCATCTTAAATAGATTTTGGTTAAAAAATATTTTCGATTTTGAGACAATATGTCATCTATTCTGGATAGACCTAACCCATCAATTAAAGAGCCTACTAATTGTAGTGACAAAAATTGTCCTCGTCACGGGTCCGTGAATGCAACACTGAGTGGGATGGTTAAATCAGCGCAACAGTTTGCAGCAGCGAATGGGGTTGCAACCGGAGCGTCACACACTGACTGCAAAAATCCAGCATGCCCTCAACATGGCAGATATTCTGGATCCTCTTCTGGTGGCAGTTTAACGAAGGATAAATCTATAAGAATCAGTGGCACTATTGGCATCGGCTTTGGAGATGGGAAACCAACCAAGAAGCCGGAACCAGTCAAGGAGAAGGATATTGATGACTTGGTTCAAAAGACACAACAAATGCTGCGAGTCACTGCACCCGCTTCAAAAAGTGGAGGAACCAACAATGTCGTAGTAAGTAAACTCAGAAATAACTTTATAGTCAGTAGGGAATAATTTAGTGATGTGACTAAAAATCTATAATGGTTTAATTATCTTTCTATAGACCTTCATCACGAACCACAGTGGTTCAACGGAAACTTTGTCAGTGAGCAGGTCCGCGTCACCTTCCGTGTCACCCATGAAGGATCGTCTGTCTGGATCTGGAATGTACGACCAAATGAGGATGGAGCATTCCATGAAGGAAAATGCTGTGCTGCAGGCAATTACAGTAAAACAGAATGAGGAGATCTTAGCGTTGCAGGTAATTTTTTCGTAATGACCTCATTAAAAATAGCATTTTTCTGTGTATTTATGTTTTTTGAACAATTATTCGCTTTTTTGTTTTGCAGGAAAAATTAAAGGAAATGAAGGGCAAACTTGTCCAAAGTGAAAAGGAGAATAACCGGTTAAATGGGAAAATTAAGAACTTTGCAAAAATCACGCAGGATTGGAACAAAGTGCTGAAAGAATATCAGGACACGATCAAGACGCTCAAGTCCAAGGTTAACTACTCTGACCTCAAGGCTAAGCAGTTAAAACGCATGGCTTCAGAGAGTGCTTCCTGTGCTTCCAAATGGAGAGTCAAGGCGATGGACGCCTTGACCGCCCAAAAGGAACTGGAAGAAAAGAAGACTGCGTCTGATAGGGCGGCAATTGGACTCTATCATCAATTCCGGGAGGAGAAAAAGAAAATGTAAGCTGATAATTAACAATTTGACTTGATTGACCAAAATTTCGTTTTTTACATGATTTTATTTTTTGTATGCAGAGTGGAACTGAAGCGGAAACATGGAGCTACCATCACCGAAAGTGACCTGGATGATACGATGTCCACTGTGCTTGGAACATTGGATACTACCATGCTGGAACAAACCTTGTCTGTAATGTCTTCACCTTCCAATACCATTAATCAATCCAAGTAAAGTCTCCAGAGGTAATTTTTCATAGCGTCAATGAAGAGTCCAGATTGATATTATCAAACTAATTTTAATAATTATTTTAAATTCAGTCATTTTAAGGGCATTTTATTTTAATAATTCTAAGTCTGCAGCATTTAAAGTGTAACTTTTAAGGATAAAAATGTAAGAAAACATATAAAAAATATTTTAATTTACAACTCGAAAAATCGCAATTATGATTGCCACCAGTGCAATTTTTTTATTTAGGTTTAATTGAAAGGGTATTTAAAAACTTAATTACGGTGATTTTTTTAATACTTTAAATATAAAATTAGAAAATAAGTAAATCAGATTGTGTTTGTATGCGCGCGCGCAGAATAAATTGTAAAGAAGGAATAATTTTTACACAATTAAAACATTTTTTTATTTCAATTATTTTTGTTTATTTATTTAATTTTTAATAGTTTTCAGTCGGATTGAGTAATATGCATCATCGTCACCATCATTCATTTTTTAATCATACATTAAATACTTAAAACGCTGTGGCAATTTAATTAATACATCATCATATTATAGTTTTCTTTGTTACACATACATTTTCTTATTACTTGCGTCGTTGTTAGCACATCCCTTGGCAATTTATTGAAATAAATGGTAAATCAGTAAATGTTAATCAGTTAAATATTTTTTATAGCAGTTATTTACCTGTTGTTGTTTGTAAACCCTACCCCATAATTTGTTTCATATTTCAGAAATGCAACTTCAATTAAAATTCGCAATTAGCAAAAAAACACAGTTTAACTTTATCCCCAGCCATTTTTGTCATTTTTGCTTGCTCCTTAAATCTCAAGAATGAAATGAACAATTAAAATGTGCTAATTAAAAAAAGGAGGACGCATAGCTAATTACAATTTAATTGCTTAAAGATGTTTCAAAATACACATGTAGCCAATATATATATATTCATATGTCCATATTATACTAATTAGATATGAGAGTATAAATAAATAGTTTTTAAGAAAGTACATTAAATTTTTACGCAATAAAAATGACTCATTGTTCTTATATCGAAAATAGTAGATTCCTTGAAAGTTGAGATAATTAAGCTTATTATACTCGTTGAATAATTAATTTTTTGTGTGAATTTTGATTAGTCTTCGCTCCTTATCCTCTACCTGATTCCTTAACCATTAGCCATGAAAAATTAACTAACAAATTATATATGAAATCCAATTAACTTGAGATAAATTAATTAATGACTCAATTAATTGCAAGGACAAAAAAATACAAATGCACTGATAACGAGTGACTTCTAATCATAATTATAATTAGAGTTTCAACTATATAAAAAATTTACATTTAAGAGAGCATCTTTTAAATATACTTTTAATTATCATGTAGCAAAAGATCAGTTTAGCTTTTCAGTAATATCTTTCAATTAGACAGGTAGGTTAAGTAAGTAAAAAGCTTAAAAGTCACATTAAATCTTGTTTTTTCTTCGTATGTCGAGCACCTGCATTTCCTTGGCTCTTTGTTTAGTACATTTTCATTAATTACTCTGGAGACTTTTAAATATATTCCACCACATCAACTGTAATTAAAATATATATAACTGTTAAATATATTTTATGCATATATTATAATTATCTCTTATTTAATGAAACATTTTTTTCTAACCCTCTTGTTAATTAATTTGATTCGTTCAGTTAAATTTTTTCTGAAGCTGTCATGGAATCTCGGTTTGCTCCCAGTTCCGCCCATTGTCCATCTAAATTTTCTAATTTGTTTTTTTATAAAATACAGGCACTAATTGTAAAGTTAATTAAGAAATTACAATAATTTTAACGATCGAATCAACTCCTGATTTTTTACTATTTAGCCTTAATAAAGCTTTAAGAAGAAGAAGATAATTAATTTTAAATAATGGCGTAGCTACAAGACTTAGCGACAACAAAGGCAGCAACGAGGCGTCATTATTATTTTTAGCAAATATAAATGCAATTACAATTAAACTAAATGTTTAACTTACAGACAAAATTAATGAATCATGGTTTGCATACATATCGCACGGCAGCAATTAGCAAATGCTAAAACTATTAATTAAACATTTATGGTGGGAATAAACATGAAGATTTTTTCAAGTCTTATCTTTAAAATGTCTAGAAAGTTATGACAATTATGTTTGCAATTAATTATGGTGATGACTGAAGAATTCATTGTTATATTAATCAACCAAGTGAAGACCAATTAAGTTAATTGGTACGAAGCTTGAGAGAGGATGTTTATTAAAGTAACTCGCTTTACTGCTAATAGCTAGCGTTATTATTAATTATCAAGACTTTAATGGAAATTGATTAATTAACTTAAATAAAGAATTTAATTTCGACATTAAATGAGATAAATGAAATAGCTGAAGGAAGGATGACAGGGTTTTAAAATGGAAGACAACGCTCTGCATTTTTAACTGCAAGGCACCTAACAAAAATGAAGGGCCCTTACACTTATCAGTGTGCAGTCACAAGATATTTTTTTAAAAGATTCTCAGCATTGGGATTTAATGTTTGCAACAATTAATTTCCAGAATTTCAAGGTGTCACATTATAGGAAGGTATTTTGAAAAATTATAATAGGGTGGTAATTTGATTTTTAATTTCTCTCAGTGTGTAAACGTAAAACTGTACAAAGGGTTACAATATGACAATTTTACCTAATAATAATTAATTATTATCTGTAGTAATACGGTTCCAGAGGCCTTATTGATAACAATATTTTATTATACAAAGCTCATTTCCACAATTATTTAAAGTAAAGTGGTTTATGTAATTTTTTTCCTTTTAATTCATGAACAATCGTTAAATTGTGGTGATTCGGTGGGAGACTAATTAACTAACTGATCATTTTTTTAGGAACCTTCATGAAAAAAGGATTGTGAGAGCAAATTGATCTCTTGTAATATCAACCACAATTACTTAAATAATTATTCGATTGACAGGACTTTTTTTGCTCAGTTACTTTTCGATCGCAAAATGAGAAGTGTAAATATTCGCTAATTAATAAAATGATAAGCATTAATTGTTTCGTTTTTTTTGTCAGGTCTGCACATTGTAGGAGTTTTTATGCATGTATTAAATATTACATTCTTATTGGCACATTACACAAATAATAATTAACAACAATTAATGTATTAATTGATCAAAATATATAAAAAAAGGCTATATAAAGAGAAGAAGACTATATCGGTATCAGTGATTAAATTGACAAAAATTTCCAAGGTTACAAAATAATTATATGTCCAAGTAGAAGATGGAAGCTGGTTGATAGAGATAATTAATCATTTTAAATACCCCAGAGAGGTATAATCCGTTTTTAAAGCTATGACTCCAACTCTTCTTACTCCACGTTTTGAAACATTTTTGACATTTTTTAAAAGTTATTACAGGAGCAGCAGCAAACTTGTAACGTAATCATTAAATAACTATTAAATATTATTTTATAACGGTTAAAAACAATAATTTTAAGGTAGTTTTGTATCTCACAATTAGATAATTAGGTTGTAATACAATTAATTAGTTGAAAAAATTCATGCATAAATTATTAGTCTAAATCATTCTTTCTTTTCACAACTCTGGTTAAGTTGACTTAACTTATTTAATTTAAATTAAGTTTTTTAAAAAAAACATGACATTTTGTTGAGTTTTTTTGCTTGCCGTTCCGTAATTAACCTTTCTTTCAGCAATTAATAAAATCACAATGCTCACAATTTCATCATTCATTTAAACTGGTAAAAGATGGGAAGGAAAAAAAGAAAATTAAAATTAAAACTGTACTAATTGTTTGTACTGTTGAGAAAAAAATCAACCAGCCAAGGACACAGAGAGATACATAAATGCGCTGGCAAACCGTTAATCAACGGTTTTAAGATAACATGCAGTTAGAGAGAAAGAAAGTTTTTTAAGAGTTTTAAATGAATTGTTTACACATTTTACAGTTTTACAAAAAGCCCAATTTGGAAATCTGCATCTCACCACAAAAAAGTTAAATAAAACTTACATAAAATTGTACAATAATTTAAAATATTTTTTGAATCATCTATAAAACTGTTGTAATATATCACCATTAGCATTTGACGTTAATTGTCATTAACATGCCAATTATATTTTTTCAAAGATTTTTGGAAACAAAGTCTCGTAGATAAAATGCAGATCCCCAAATTGTACTCCTTATTTTTCCAAACTATAACTTTCCAAACCACTTCATTTTAACTATTAGTTTTAGTAAATTAACTACTATTCGTACATGAACATAAAAAATATATAATTAATTGGGTTTTATAATGGCGCGAGCGAATACTACACTCCCTTTGCATATTTAAATAGGTTGTCATAAACGCTTGATGATGATTCTGATGATTGTTGTTAACTATCAAAAATTGCGACAGAGATATTATTTTTTATAGAGATGCAGTGATTAAGTAAATTGATGATGACGTTGTCCGTTAAAGTTGTCATTAATATAGATTCTTTCTTAAAAGTACCTACACACACACATACACTTACTTACTTAAGTAAAGTACCATGGAGAACTTGAACGGTTATGTTAACGAGGAACATGGATTTTTAAGCTTAATTATTTTTATAAATAAATGAGCTGTTTTAGCGTCTCCTGTGTAGCATATTTCATTTAAACGCCTAGCAACACTTTGCGATGACGACAACGTTTTCACTGGTTTCACAAGAAAAACAAAGTAAATAGTTAAATAATAAGGAGATACATTAAAAATTTTACAAGTAGCAAGTTTGAACTGTTATTATTTATTTTTATCCAAGTAGAGAGAGAGAAAGAGGAATACTCTGGGTTATTATTGTAGACGATTTGTAGCTATTATTTTGATTCCACACGGCTTTCCACAAAAAAATTATGTTCCATTTTACAAGGTTTTAAGAGGGAAGTACTTTGGGGGAACATAATGTAAAAAAATTGGGAATTTTATAATAATTATCTCTGTTATCTCAACCTCCTGATAAGTTTTTTTTATGCATGCTTTATACATTTTTTCTGCATAAAATTGTATATATAATATTTCTTATAAACTATCTAGTAGTATTATATGGTACAATTTCTTTTTTTTTAGGAATATACGGAGTATGTCACCATGGTAAATATAATGGTTATATATATAACAGTAACAATAATTATTGTTAGCTTACTTATTAATTTAGTAACATTGTTGTAGTATGTAGTAATGTATATAAAGTTTTTACGCTTTTTCTTCTGATTTGTTATAAGTATATAAAATTTTTTTTAAATATAGTTTTGTTGTTGTTGTTGTTGTGGTGATAGATAAACTAGCTAAAAATGTTGAACGTAGAGACTACACGGAAATTTCATAGTTCATATCGTAAACACTTGCCCTATCGGAAATATCATTGACTTGGGATGATTGGCCAGGTCCTTTGGGTGTACCAGCCGGACTACTACGGTTATTGGCACCTCTGTTATTTGACATGTCTAATGAGTCTGTCATTTCTAGCGCCCGTACAAAACTCATGGGTCTCCTCTGAAGAGGACTTGGTCGTACACTGCCGCCACCGGCGTCCATTACTTGGGGACCGCCGTATATTTTTCTTCTGCCGTTGGGAGAGGTTGGGATGGTTGGAGGACCAGCCGGTGAAAAACTGGGCGAGCCAGGAAAGCCTATCAGGGATCCTTCGGAGGATGGATGACCACCGTAACCCCGGCTGTACATACTATTATTCTGAGAACAATTCATCATTGCTGGTTGAATGGGACTGGTGGGATTAGAGTGAAAATAGTTGGAGTTGTTGGTGACTGCTGCTGAAGCTGCGACGGGGACACCTCCCGAGTTGAAGTTTTGATTTGCACCTCTGGTTGGTGAGTTGTCCTTCCAGAGATACACTCCATTTTGTGGTGAAGATGCAAGCTCCCTGATGGGACCGGAAGAGTCACGATTCAGTCCAGCGACCATTCCAGCAGTAGGAGGGGGATGGTATTGTGGATGCTGGGGGGCTACTGCTTGACGCTCGTACATCATTTCTGTGGAAGAGGAAACGCGCCTTTGATCCGCGGAGGTAGACACGTAACCGTCATCCACGTAGTAGCCGGGATATACCGGCCGGCCGAGAGAAGGGCCAGGTACCATGCAGTCGTGAGGACCTCCGACAACGTAGTCAGGAGCTCGGGGTGCTACTACTCCTCCCCCGGAGGATGAAGCTTGAGTCGGTGTGGGAGGATTTGATCTACGAATACCAGGACTAGCAGAAACAGCAAACGGTGTGGGGACGCCTCCGATTGCACGGATTTTCTGATGAAGCGTTGGACTTGTGATTGTTTCCGGACCCAGTACAGCGTCTGATGGGGACGAAAGGGATTCTGGCGTTTGACTCCGAGAACGCGGACCATCACCATTTCTAATTGAAATCAAATAAATAAAAATAAAAATTTATTTTGATTAGTTTAATCCTCCTGTCCTACAAAATTCTTTCGGATTTTATCAATGAAGCAGAGTACAGTAACATGAGGGCATAAAATAATGTTTTTAGTCCTAAAACCAAACTCTGAGAGACCAAGAACAAAAATTATAGTAAAAATACACTAGATTAATGAAACCAAAACAAATGCTTCTAACTAATTACAATTCATCATGATTTGCTAGACTAGATGGGTAGTAAATATATTTTATTATATAATCTAAGATATGGAGGAGTATCATCAGTACCATCATCATCATCATCAAATAGTGCTTTGACAGAGATACTGCTGTTTTGACATGGTAATTAAGAAGATAGTTAGACAGAGAGAGTGTGTGTGAGTGAGTGACAGTTGTCAGAAAAGTAGCATCAATCATCGTCCTGCTTGCTCACTACGCTGAACGATTCAAAATCCTCCTCATCTGATTTAAGGGGCTCTTGCTCGCTTGAATCATCCGAGGGCTCATTCCTAGAAGATCTCAAGTACACAGACGAGCTGAAGAAGTCAAGTTATATGACATGCGCCTAGGTAATTTTTTTTAAAGAATCTTCTACGAACTAATGAAATTTTCTAGAGAAACCCCAATTTCTTAAAGAAACAATCAAGTATATTGATACATATAATATAATCTTTAGACTGCAGGACTTGTTTTTTTTTTGCAGTTAACAATTGTACTTTAAAACTTACAAACATATTTAAGACCTGACATTATATATCCAAGGATATCATCAACATTCATTAAATAATAATTATCTTTTTTACAATCTATACCTATCATCTTAATGCAATTTTTTCTGTTATGATAATTTTCGTGCAAACTTAATAAAAACCTGGTTGGTATGTTAACCAAAAATAAATGATAAATTATTGAGCTACGTAATAAAGGAAACACATGAAACTACTCAACATTCAATACTAATTATAATTATAATTGGGATGAAATGATTTGAAAGTTTGTTTACCGTTGTCGGTTAGGATGCGGTGATCCGTGAGTGTACGGACCTCGAGCATGCCTCATTTGAGGTGGACCTCCTCCCGCCCCGTCTACATCTTGACTACTGGTTGGAGGAAGAAAGAAATTAGTTTTTGATCCATGTCTCTGAATTGGAGGAGTCGGTTCACAGTCCAGACTCTGGGAAGCTTGAAGTCCTAAATCCTGATCTGATGCATCCTTGTTTGATGTTGGAAGCATCTAAAAAGTAAATAGATAAGAAACAAATTTAAATTACACACACATTATTGACAAAGTACAAAATTCAATATCACTTTTTTTTTATGTCACGTCATGTATAAAATTGCATTTATCAAGAACCCAAAAGAGCTGATAGCAAACAACCCATTTAAAAAAACAAGAGCATTTTTAAAAAACTGCAGTAAATAAAGTTTAAAGCAAAAGCCCAATAAGAAGAAGAAGAGGAAAAAAATTACAACTTTACGAGAGGCAGGAAACACTTCACAAACTGCACTGCATTCTCCCCGAGAAAGACTCGTCAACGAATACAAATACATGAGATTTTTTTTTACAAAAAAGGATGCTGGCATATTATTATTTATTATTATTTGAGGATTTGTTAAGTAGGTGGATATAGCATTTGCAATTGTTGTGGAGACTTTGCGCGAAAAATAGTTTTGATAGCATCAGTAGTAGTAATAGAAGTGGCACGTTAATTAAAGTTATAATAGAAGAAAATAGTAGCAGAAGAAGAGTGTGTGTGAAAGGTAGAAGTCGTCATCAGCAGCTTGATGAGTCCCCAACTGCCACCGTAGCCAAAGTAGTAGTAGTGATCTGTCGCCAGTGTTAACATTTTCTTTTGATTAGTTTTTTTGATTTAAGCTTACCTGACGATAGTTTCTGGGAGAATGCAGAGAGGGAAGGTTTCCTGATTTCGGGTTCGTGAAATACTGCCCATTATCGACGTACACTTTTACCTGGTTGCCAGTATTAGGTGGGTTATTTGTGGGCAGGTGGGAGTTTGGCGGACATCCTGGTCTCGCTCGGTATGATACGACGGAGGATTGCTCCATCATGTGAAGTTGCTTAGCTCTAACCAATCTAAAACAAAATAGGACAAGAATGTCATGTAAATGCACGGACAACTTTAAATTAGTCAGGTTAAGTACAGAAGTTAAAATGAGTATTTTACCCAGGGAAGCTAGGTCCGCAAAGCGTAAGACAGCAGTTTTTACAACAGCCTCTAGAGAAGGGATTAAATCCGCCACGATACTTGCCAGTCACCTGCTCGTTTGTGGTTCTGCCTCTGGAGACAAGGATAAGATGGAACCCGGTGAGTCCAAATATAGGAATAAAAAGTAATGAAATGATAACCATAACGGTGACACTAGAAAAATCACAAAAAAAACAATCTATTAGTTTTATGGCGAAACTTATATAATTTGATTTGTGTTTTCAAAATGTATGAATACTAACGCTACTATCGTTGGTGGTTGTGACATTTCGTCCATGTGCTGGAGTAGATAGATCAAGCATAATGAAAATATTGCAATCATGTGCATCGACAGTGATACGAGGAACATGAAGAAGAATCGGTAGTTTCTTCGGCCGATACAATTATTCACCCACGGACAATGGTGATCGAAAGTCTGTAACAAACACATATCCACAAATTAGTTATGAAATAAAGTAAAATAAATATAGTACTGTCACGTTTAATAGATTCTGTGAGCAAACCTCAATACAGTTGTTACAAACACTGCAATGGGAGCACCTCGGAGGACGGTAAAACCGGCAAGTCACACACCATTTCATGCGAACAGTGATTCCGTTCACCTCAACGGTTTTATATAAAGGTGCTCTGCAGTCATCGTTGTCATCTTCTCCTTGGGCAGCTAAAAAGGCAAACAAATTCAATTAAACTCTGTCCGTTTACCGATCGTTATGACTGATGAATGTTAGTTTACCTTTAGGGATGACGCCCGGGTCCATAAAGGTCGCTAACGTGAAATTTGCAATGACTATTACCGCAATAAATGCCTCCCCAATGGGGATCCATACACTGTAGTGCATGGCATACCATTCTCCTCTAAAAAAACCAAAATAACATATCAAACAATTAGATACAAACAATTAATTATTGCACAGATTAGCATTATCATTTAATTAAACGTGAGCACTTACAAGAAGACAAAAAATAACGAAGTAGTAGTTAGCAAAAGAACCCAGGCCACAGTGGCCGGGAGGAGTTTCTTGGTTTCTTTGCACTTTGACATTGGAGGATCAATATTGTCTTCCGGATAACCCATGTTATTCTACACCCACAAATGACACAAGGTTACACTCATGACACCACACAGGATCCGCTCTCAGAACCTTGTAGTGTCTCATCAGTCGACGTTCCCCAAAAAATGAAGTAATTTTTATCATTCCCACAAGATTCACAAGAACACAAATCTAATTTATCAAAACATCTTTCTCCAGTCAACTTATTTAACTGTTTTCTGTTGTAACTATAATTACACTCTGTTTCTCTCAACAAACTACTACTTCTACGGCAACAGCACTCACAACGATACACCGATGGAGGTGAGCCAAGTGTCAGCATTGCCCTGGCCGTTATTTCACAACAAATGTCAGTTAAACTTGCAACCACCTTCAATTTTGACGTTGATCTCATATTTAATCAACCAAAACACACTTTTTTAACTGTTCACCCAAACATGATTTCCTCAGACAGCTGATTCCCCTTTTAACCGCACAGCACACTGAATAGCCTCAGCAGTCACCAAACAAAGCAAATCTTTCAGTTTATCCTCCATTTTTAAACAAATCTAATTAAGTAAACTGGAAAAATCCCAGTAACCTCTCAACATCAGTCCAATCTCACCTGAAACCAAAAAACACACAAAAATATTATAAACCGGAAACCTAACAACCTCAAAATTATTAGCCCCTCCAAATAAAACATCCATTCCCTCCACTCCCAAAACTGTTATAATATCTCCTCCAAATATTAATTAACTCTCGACAAACATCTCTCTCTAATCTCCCGTCCTTCATCCTCCCAAATCTAATCATTCACCACACCACCACCACAACGAAATTAACACCAAATTCCCAAAACCTTACTCAGCACTCAATCTCCTGACATGTGACAATAACCTAACCAAACACAATAACTAATTCCCCACCTATCACAAAAGAGACAACAAAAGCCACTATAAAAGTATTTTAACGATTCCTCTCTAAATAAACGGCGGAATGAGTCACTCAGACAAATCCCCAGAAAAAATAAACAACCTATTTTATCACTAAACCGACTTTACTCTATACCAGCCTTATTTATTTACCCACACCCGCTCTCCTTTTGTCTAACCTCACATTAAAAACCTAATTACTTTACCTCCCACATATTATTATTATACAAAAAATAAATCACCTGTCTATTCATTTATCACATTTAATTAACTTTTTTTCCATAAATTGTTGGAACATACCTGCTGTCTACTTTACCCCTTTTTATTTTGATGGCACACACACACACACTTTCAGGCTTCTTGTGTGGAGAAATTTTATATTTTTTGAAGGAAAGTCCCTTTTTTCCATCCAAAAAAATCTTGTGTATGACTTGTGTAAATGTGTGTAGGATTTTTTTTTTCATTTATGTAGAGCGACTATATATGAATTGGTCGCGACCATCTCATATTATTCATTTGTGTAAGTAATGTGATGAGAGAGACAAGTCGGTAAAGAGGATCAACACCAAACATGATCCTGAAAGAGAATAAGTTATCTTGTTCAAGCAAGATGAAGTGGAGAACAAGTATTTTCGTTGGAGAGAGACGGGAAAAATATATAAAAAAAGGTATCCCGAAAGAAAAGGAAAAGATGCCATGCTAGAAGTTATATTGTTGGTAGATGCATATGAAATAACATGAAAGAATGCTTTAAAAAATGATTATAAATATTATTACTTAAATGTATAGACATAATGTTTTTGGTATAAGGTGAGCATAGAAAAGGATATATTATGTGGTATGGATGTATGATGGCGTGATGGGTGGTAGGAAAAATTGGAATTTTTCGTAGATTTTATGCACACAAGCCAAGATTTTTATCGGAGAGCAATTAAGATAAGGTGGAAGATGAGAATTTTTGTGCTTGGTTGGTGGTTTTATTTTGGAAGATAACCGTTTTTTTGTAGGTTGGTTGGGAAACATGAGTTTTTGGAGTAGATATTGTAGAGAAGGAGGATGTGTGGTGGTTGTGGGGAATAAGGGAGAAAAAATGGATATGTTCGGGTGTGAAACACCGCCGTGGTTTGGCTCTAGAGCTTTAAGCTCTCTTTTTTGGTTTTTTTTGCTGAATATACTTAAAAATCTGTGTGTGTGTGGATCTGTGTTGGCTGTGTGCAGGGATCGGAAGATTACAGACTGATGGCACCATGATTACAGATTACAGATTACCGTTCCGAAAATTCACTTTGAGTGATTACAGATTACAGATTACGATTCCAAAAATTCCTTTTCGTTGATTACAGATTAATGATTACCGTCATATGATTTTGATTGTTTGATTACTGATTACA
>JAHZMV010005486.1:0-11441 GCA_027743765.1 Coecobrya sp. COE2
ATTTTAAATATATATGTACATTATATATTTAAAACTTTATATTATTAAGGAAATTCCCTTGGAAATATGTAGTAGTTAGTAATTTTATAAATTCTATTTATCTTTTCGACCATGCTTCTAAACATCATATGTGTAATCAACTAGCAAATTCAAATCTTCAAAAATAATATTAAACAAAATAAGCAAACAAAAGCTTAACGAAAGAAGCCAGTTTTTATAAATTCTGAAGATACTTGAGGAGATAAACTTATAAATGGTCTAAATAAATAATTTAGTTTTACTATTTCTCTACATTATACCATATATTCCACCACCTGATATTCCCGGAATGGCATCTGGAATTGTTTTTTAGAACTGTGTGGGCATAGAGAAGCCAACGGCATTTGGTTAGATAGAAATAGAACGGATAAAAATATTTCATAGTTGATAGATTTTTAAAATCAAGAATCAGTTTAGACATTTTTCCCGCAACATTTTTTTTTATTTTTCTGAACTTTTGTCTTAAGGCAACAGCCCATCATAGAACTCCGTTTCAAAAATCCGCTTGCTGCAACACCCATTGTATAAGGAGATATCGGGCATAAAGAGACTTCGAAAATTAAAATTTTCGTAGGCTATGCAGCTTTCAGTTTTCAACCAAATCAGATGAAACTTGGTAATTGTATGTAAAAGGAGAATATAAAATTGGGCCGGGTTTGCCTTTTTTTAAAGTCTGAATTTGAAAAAGGGTTTGGCGCGAAAACTTGGCAAGAATAAAAAATAATATAATTCAAAAATTGTTAAGTAAAGTCGAAATTTAATGGCTGCATCGAGTTCTCCGTGCTAGATTACATATCTTGAGAATAAATTTCTAAATCTAAGACCATTTATAAATGGTAAAAAAGACTTCAATAACCATTAAAAAGTGAAACTTTGGCGATATCTCCAAAACGGAGACAAATTTTAAAAATCTGACTTCGCACTCGAATTCTACATTAAAAACTGGACTAGGGTAATCTCAAAATCCTTTTATTTGGAACAAAAAAATTCTCATCGTATTATAAATATCGTCAATTGTCAACTTTGGGCGTTGAGTAAAAAAAATTTCGTCAAATTAAAATTTATATTTTAGTAAGGTGAAGGTCAGGAGTAATAAATTAGGTCATAGATGTGCATTAACTTGTAAAAGATGTATTTCTGATACCAAAGACTGTTGGTAGAGTCATCTTGAATTATTACTTTCTTATTGGTTATTTTCAACTATTCCAGTTGACAAGAATTACTCTATGTAATATGGATTATAAAACACTGTTTCAAAATGAATTACAAATTGAGTCACTACAGTTTCACAGTAATAGAATTTGTATTAAAATTTCCATCGGCCATTTTGGTATTTAAAAAACTAGCTTGGATCGGGCGGGAAACAGGAATACAATTAAAACTGGTAATGTGTGTCAATACAAAATAAAAATATCTCCTTTAGATTAATTGATGATTTATAAAACAAAAAGTATAGTTTCCATAACGGACGCATTAACAAAACTCTTGTCAACCATCTGATTAAGGTTAGATTAAAGCACCTACATATGTATTTATTGTTAGTCATCAGAATGTTACAATTGATAGAATTAACGATATTTTCAAACCCGTAACCCTATGCAAACAGCTTCAGAAAATGATGAATTAATTTCGGAAGGATAATTTGTCATCGACTTTTGTTCCTCAGTCATTTGCAATAAAATATCTAAACTAATAATCTAGGCACACACTTCCTGAATCCTTTATAAATCTATAAATCAATTAACCTGCGTTCGTCTTGATTTATTACCTTATACACAGTAGGTAATTTAATCACATACTATAGCAAGACTTATATTTAATTATTTTAGGAAAATCCATAAAAGTATATTATATATAATCCCCAAGATATAAACACCTGTTAATTTTGTTGACAATCAATTAACTTTAAAATCAAATGAAGTTTTTATTATAAGATCTGTTTATCTTCATTTTTTGCAAATACTTGATGGTAAGTTGCTACATGACATTACAAAAAACAATTTACGAGCTCTAATGATACTTCTTTTTATGTGTTGCAATGTGCTTTTCTGTGTCACGCTATCTAAAAATTGCTTGCATTTTGAAATGTATTGTTTTTTGTCTCAAAATATAAATATGTATTTTAATACTCCCCTGCCCTGACTTAAGTACCCTTCCTTACAAATACGAATCAGAAACATCTTTCAATAAAAATTATATAGTTTCTGCTTTATTTATAAAAGTCAACGTTGAAACTACTCAATTATAGGAAAATTCTTCTCAAAATTTACTACTCTCAAAACTAATTATCCTATCGGCTATCCTATGTATAATCATCACGCCAGCATTTTATTTATAAACCGCGGAATGGTCATACCTCAGGTATGGTTCAATTTATCGAATAGAAAACCTCTGGTTACCTTAAAAGCTAGAAATTTGGAAAAACCAATCTCTAGATCGGATGATTTTCAGAATTGGTATTCTGAGTAAAAATGAAATCAATGGACTTCAAATCAATTTCTCGGATACAAATAATTCAACAATAAGTGAGTATTTGCAATTGTTCAATCAAAAAATACTATTTATCAGTTTTGTTAGTTATGACTCTTTTATTTAAAATGGTTCATCAATGGTCCAACTCTAAAAATGACTTGCCTTTCTTTGGATTTATAAAATAATTACTTATTCAGGAATGGACATTTTTATAAGTTTTTCGACAACGGCATTTAAAGGCAATGAAAGAGATAAATCCAGTCCTCCTTGGACGGTTTGCTTCGGTGAGCCATTAAGTTATAACTAGTTAACTGACATAATTTCTCCATGGTACAAAATATGTAATACATCCTATTTACAAGAAATTCTAACTAATGAAGAGTTAAACACCACTTGGAGTACATAAATGTAATTGTCGTCGTCGGAATTAATATTTTCTGAAAGACTAAACTTCTGTATTTATTTACGTCTCTACAAACCGTTTAATTTTTCTATTTATAAACGAGATAATTACATATAAATTTGCCATCAATTGTTTCCTGAACTACCCGGTTATTGTACCATTCTGTTAGAATAGAACGTTTTCAAACCATTCTTAAATATATAATTACGTTAATATTAATTATGTTAAATATTAACTCATTTTTAAAAACTTTGCATATCATAATCTCCTACGGTTGCATTAACTTGAGGAGGAAATCTATATGCCTTCCAGGTTATTATTTAGTTTGAACGAGAAGGGTTTTGGGTTCCACTTGTCTTGGAAGGATGGATAGTTGTCAAGTGTTATGCTTTTTCAGAAATGATTAAGTTAGCTTGAATATATAAAAACTGTTTTTTGATTACCAAATTCATTCATTTAAATACTCAGGCAAACAACTCCACAGCAGACCTTCTCAGGCTTTCACGCTTGCATTATAACTCAACCTTTTTTCTCACTACACCTTGTGGCTTGTTAGTTCTGGGAAATATTTAACTTGGAAAAGAAATTAATGGCCGAACCGCCGAAGGAGCTAACCTGGTGGTAGTTTATTCTATGTATAGTGTAGATCTGATCCTAAGTAACGACGTTTGCATTCAACAAGCTTTGATATTACTAAACAAATAGTTATTTAAAATTAGCATTGAATAATATACCGTTTCGTTAGAAACCCGGAATTTGTCTTCATACAAGCATCGATAATATACATGTATAACTGCAGTAAGCATATTTACCAGCATGCGCAAGCTTGCTGGCTAGTCAATCATTGAAGACCAGAAGGCAATCTAAGTTAACCTTTAATGAAGAAAGTCACAAAACTAAAGAACCACTTTATTCTAAAAAAATTTACAAATTGATTCCTCGGCTGAATTACAACTTCATGTAAAGAAGATATAAACAAGGCGTTTGTGTTTGCTGTTGAATACGATTAATGTTTACAAATTAGAAAATGAATTAGCTTTTTGTCTTTTAAATATAGTATTTTTTAAACGAACTCTGTTTCACCTTTGGTCCATATCATTAATATACTAAAAATAGACAACTATATTCGATTGTATAATAAGATTAGAAAATTTGAAGAATATGATGAGTGCAAAATCCAAGTGTGAGTATTTTGATATAGCTACATTTATCCAGGTTTTTTGAATTTATAAGTCACAAAAATTTATAGCTTAGGTTATGCTTGCAAGTCACTACGCCGTCAATTCATTTATATGCCGATTTAGCGGTAAATCTCCAGAAGGTCTGTGGTAACGGCAGACGATTGTTGGATAGAAGACTAATGATTTCCGGAAGGAGTAGAATCATTTTAATACCTACATAACTTTCCTTGAGCAAAAAAATTAAATTCTACTTTTAACCAAAGAACCATTTCTTCCGCTATAACAAATACTTTTCTAACCAAGTGGCTTAAATTAAATTCTATTTAATACCTTGTATAATTCATGAGACAGCTGAGTAAAACAAGTTTTCCAAAAAGGTTGTTTTTGGTCTTTGATGAATAATAAAATATCGGGTAGTCTAACATGGTCATAGTCACCTTAACGTAACTGTATAACCTTCACATTTAAGGTTTTTTGTTTTAGTCACTTTGTATTTAGAATTTGTGAGATTATAAGCCATCCTTTTTGAATAATACATATAAATATTTGGTTTCAACCAGCTACTTCTATATTTTCTACCTAATTCTACAATCTTAACAAGTAGTAAGGTTAAACAAGTAATCAATGGATTTTCGTATTTGAAAATATATTAATTGACATTTCTTGTTACTAAAGTTATTCACATGGTAAGGATATGACATTGATCAATTTGAATAAGCGTAATTATCACTACTGCAGTTGAAAGATTGCATTTGGAATTTTTGCTTGCCTACATGTAGTAAGACTTGTAATGTGAAATTGATTAAATTATTTCACATATTAAATTATGCTAGTTACAAAAGAAGCAACTGAAATATTTCATTCTTGATCCCGGTACACAAATGTTTGGTGCACTAAATAAGTAATTATTGAAAATGTACATTTTGGACGTTTGTATTTGTCCGGATTTATTGCTAGTTGTAATTAGGGAAAATGCAGAAAAGTTAAGCATGTGATACATTTTAAAAAACACTGTAGAACTCGAAAATCTATCATACACACTGGTAGCAAATAAACCTCATGGAGGGATAAAACCTGTTCCTTGTACTTATTGTCAAGAACTACGTTGAAATCAATAAATATTTAGAACATTCCTATAATTTTCAAGTGTTTGATAAATTGTTTTATTATGTTTATTGAGCATATCACGTTCTTTCAATAATCATTTCAACATTAAAACTAGATCAGAAGTGGCATCAAATAAATTTCTAATCATGGATTTCGTTAATGTCAGATTCTTTCAACTTAACTTTACTTAATGTCTGAAAGAATAAAGTTGAATAAAAGTATTTAAGGAAATAGAAAAATAAATAATAATTGTAGTCTGAGACTTATTTCTGTAATCAGTGGATGCAAATAATGCTGTATCGTCGTGCTGATGCTGAGGTAAATATACTGAGGATGTTTGTAGTAAAATTAAAGGACAGTACCGGCAAGTTGGCTAAGTTACAATCATGCGCAGTACGTCTATTTCAGGAAGTAGGTTGGTGTTTAGATAAATGCATTTATACCTTTGTATAACTCAAAAAATGATAGTTCATGAATACTCAACACGCCGTCAACTTTTTGTACAGCTATTGGAAGGTTAAAATAACAGCAGATACAAACATCGCATGACTGATGATATCCAACCGAGAGTCGAAAGATAATGCAAGCGACGCTTTAGTTTCAAGGATATGAATAGTTCAAAAACAACTTAACCTGCACAATCATCTTATCACCATTAAATGTCTTGTCATTTAAGTTAGTTTTGTGGCGATAGTTTGTTCAAAATATTTTAATACAGCTTTATAAAAGGATTTCGGCTAATTTCAGTTTATGGAACATTGAATATACACATGTTGATTTTAAGTTTACTTTTAGTTTGTTTGTTTAAAATTTAGTTTCCATGGAGTTACAGTAAATATTGGGGCTAATTCAAATGAACATTCCGAATTGCTCTGCATCAAATTGCCTGCATTTTTATATACTAAACTTACTCATTAATTTTTCCTGTCTGTTTACCAAGCGTATCGTTTATGTACATTAGACAACCTCCAGACTATCACCCAAATGTGCAGCAGGAATCTGATATAATTCATTGGCTTTACACAGATTATTTTTTTAAATTGGAAATTCTGATGGGAAACAGTTTAAGTATAGAAGGATCCAAGAATAATTTTTTCATAGGTAATTAACCAATGTGACTTATTTCTATGTCTAGGTTAATTAATGTAATTCTGTAATACGTGATAATAAATAGAACTATCGTCATATTTTCTGCTCTTAAGTTATCCGTCAAATAATTGAAAATTAATAAAATTTGTGTGATTTGCAGTGATGCAAATAAAAATTGAATTTGGATGATTTTACATTATCTGCATATCCACCGCCACTCACTGGACGCTGCCAATAGTTGGAGAAAATTATTCAGTCTTATGTGACATTAATTGTCTGCAGGCAAATGGTATGCCGGGGGAAATAGTGGTGTCGCAATCCGTACTGCGCGCAAAAACTATTGCAAGCAAGTGCCTAGCAGGCAAATGGTATCGCAGGCTAAATCACCCATGCAGGCAAAAGCCACTCAGGCAAAAGGTCCAGACCCACATTTTCATTCAAAGACTTGAAAAGAAGCAAACAAGTACCGAGATTTTAACAAATTAATAACAACCTTTATTTTTAAATGAAGTTAACGACATAATAATAATAATCAAATGTTCACTAAAAATAAATACATGTGTTCCATTATGTACAACCGGGTCTGAAGATGTATTTAATAAGTCGATACTAGTAGTCTAATATCAATGTAGATCTGGAGATTAAACTCTTTCATTTTCATTTAAAAATCACACAAAAATTATTTAGATACCGTTGGCAATAAGTGAGGTTTGCACACTGTGCAGCGACTGTGTTTGATATTGGGTGATTAGAAACTGCTAAATTACTGCATGACATGAAAAAATTCACCCTTAACCCATTTCGTCGTATTTAATTTTGGAGACTGTCAATTTGCAAGCATCACTCATTCACGGACTACTATAAAATAGTTTCGAAGATATCGTTTAGGAATGTTGGTACACTTCAACAAACCTAATTAATTGACAATTCAGCTACAAAATCTTGCATCATTAGATCATAACTAGTACTAAAAACTACATGCAGCGGATGTAACTTAATTACATTAAATGCTGTTTTCGTTAATATATTTAATATTTGACATCCGAACAATACACTATTTTCAATTAACCATTTTCTAAAAACAATAAACGTAACTGATTAACAAAAAATATATATACTTCAATTTCAGAAAATGATTTCATCAGTGTCTTTCAGTAAAATATTTGAAGCGCAGACTTCCTAAATCATTCCTACCTCTGTAAAATGAATTAATATGTTTAAAACTAATAATTAAAACCTTATGTTAAGTATTTAGGTTGAATCTCATCACCATCGTATTATAAGCGTCATTTTTAAAAGTTTGATTAAATCGGATATAATTATAACGCTTAATTTTCAAGATGAAAATATTGTTAGTTTGAGTCAATAATTAAGTTTAAAGTGAAACAAAATTGTCAACAGTTCAACACAGTTCATGAATAATAACACTGCCTCCACATAAGTCAGGAAGAAAGATCATATTCCAGTCAAGTTGGGTAAGGGCTTGTTGCATACAATGTGCTTGTAATACATTTGGATTGAGACATCATTATAATTAAACGTAAATTTGGTTTATTCCAAAAAAATGAATCGTGTTTAACTGAACTTCGAATTTTTTCTTAGGACCCTTCCTTTTGTAGAAAACGATTTTTCTTCAAAATCCTTGTTTAAATCACCGGCAGCCACTTCACTTTTAGAAATAATTTTCTTCCTGATGCAAATCTTTAGACGAATTAAATCAATATACCAAAATGTTTGAAATTAGATACGCAATATTTTCGGTTTATCGATCGCAATTCGCCGAAATACACTTTTAATAAGTGCAGTCATTGTGGAAGTGTGAAGTAAAATTTTTGGTACAACATTATTTTCTTATTAAAATATCTAGGTGCAGATATTACGTTAATTGAATATTTGTGAGATTAATAAACAATAAAGTAAGAGCTGCACATTTGTAAACTTTTTCTGACAATGTTTCATTTCTGGGATATGCCCAAAAGAAACAATCCAGTGCAATACAAAACTAATAGCAATAGAAATGGTTGAGTAAAATTAAAATTTCAGCAGAAATCCCTCAAACAAAAAATTTGCCACGTAAGCAAACAAGAATCAAGAGATCACCTAAGGTATTGAGACTCAACTGCATTGTCAATCCAATAATTACGGCGTTTATATCTATCATTTACATTCATTGTTGAACAAAACAGCCATCCTGCGTTTTGAATTCATAACTCACAAAATATGATAATTCAATCATAACATACAAATAATTCAATCTATTTCCGTGGAAGTAAAACTACTTTATTGATTGTCGGCTCAATTGGTCACATACTGACGAGTCTTGTGTCCTACAGAGCGCCCTCCTTCTTTTTGTATTTTTGACCTTTCGTTGACCCATGTTTTTAATGGGGATGAATCCCGACTTCAATCTTTGCAAAAAAGTTGATCTATTAAGGGTACGTAATTGTTGGTACAAAACTCTAACACATGGAAACTACCTGTAAGACTTTAAGTTACAAAATAGACATTTAAGAAATGAACGGCGTTAACATTTTTACTCTGAGCACTTCTGTCAAGCGACAAACACTCCACTTGAACAATTTACTAAATACTTCGGATACTTCTAACATGTTCCTGAGATTATGTCTGATGTCAGTAGCTCTACTCATATAGTTTGACAACCAAGAATATTATATATGACCAAGACTTGAGAAAGATTAGATTCATTGCCTGTCATGAAATTTTTATATTTTTAGTTCAATCGTTCAAGACTTTCCGTCTGTGATTTTTGAAAAAGAGTAAAATCAATTTGTTTAAGCATTGAAAAAGAGCATACTAAAATCTCTGTATCTCCTTGTCAAAACTGACAAAAACCTGATGTGACTATTTTCCAAAACTCACAAATGTTTTATTAGAATTAATACCTATAATATGACTTTGAGATTCGAATTTCCGGAATTTTGGATCATGCGCTTTTGATTTATCGATTTTTGGAGCGGTGGAATTATGGACTTTTGGCATCGTACGAAATGTGCATCGATAACTTATCATATTTCGAAATACTGCAGTTATTTGGCTACGTATGTTCAAAAAGAATGCAACGGCTATTTTTTATGTAACTGTTGCTGCAGCTCGTAGGGTAACAGATTGTGGCATTCCGGTAACTTAAGTTTAGCAAGGCGGATACATATGCATATATCTATTCACCTTGGTTTCACAAGAACTGTAGCCTAAACTTTGATGTTTTATACCGCCGTATTTATTTAGGTGGACAACTAGAAATTCAACCTTATCATTAGCTGACTTTATTCTTGACTAATGAAAATTACTAGGTCGGTTGAATTTGCTGAAAAAAGTGAAATTTATGCTTTGTTTATTCTTTACATGCGTCTTATCTTCCAAATAAGACGATGATTTTATGAAGAACAAAACACAATTGTAATCTTGAATATTATATTTTGGTTAAGGAATGTAGCAATCAAAAATAACTTTAATGGTAGTTATTTACGAAATTGTGACACAGTCCACCCAGTGACACTAGAAAATTGACAGCAAGTTCAATCGTCACCGAACTTGAATCTGTGCTTTGAACTCACTATTTGTAACGACCTAAATCTCTTTACGACGTCGATAAGTTTCCAAATTTTTTTATTGTGTCAGACAATGATTTAGTAACCCTTTAGAAGCACTCATCTGATAATGTCATATAGTGTCATTGTATCATCTCTTCAATTGCGATATAATTTCGTCCAGTATAGAAATAAATATTGAGAATACAAAAACATTTGTTTCCATACAATTCAATAATTAGTTATCAGAGACAACATGTTACCATAGTTTTGTTCAGAGATTAATCCCAATAAAATCTCTTGATTATTTCAGAGCTTGCGAATTAAAAGTACTGGAATGGAAAATTGGCTTGTCTTGTGGCGAGAAAGTTTGCTAAAACTTGTATTTTGATTCTAATATCAATCTGAACATGATACAACTCAATTCAACAATATTAGTATTAGTACTGTCTTTATTTCAGTTTTTCAAATAGTGTAAATCAATCAATTTTCACAACCCCTTGCAAGCAAGCTTTTACGTTGGCTATAAAAAAATTATACATATTTTATTTGTAATATTTCTGAGAAATATATATGTTTGACGCCGATACAGTAACGAGTACACGAGTGTTCTTGTTTCTAACAATAAGATGGCTTATAATGCTAGCATGTAATTAGGTTAATTTGAGGAATTGTTATTGATTTTGTTGCGTATTTTATATGTGCTGGGGATTAGTGAAAGCACTTCGTAGTTAAATTTTAAATAAATGCGTTGCGTTAATTCTTATTGAAAGCAAACTTCAGCTGAAGTTTTGAGCACTTTTGATATTTATAAGATCTTATAAATACATCTATGTATATTCTCAATTTTAAAAGTTTGTTTTATGACTCTGTTTGTGAAATAAGCAAACAGTACTACTATTTAATAACAATGATTTGAGTTTAAATTGAACAGAAATACATATTAAACAAAGAAACAAAAACAAAAACAAAATAGGTGAAACTAGATATTTGCCTGTTATTAGTGAAATGAAATGTAATCAGAAATAATAAAATTACACTCTATTTGCAACAAAATATTTACGGCGTTGGTCTCTTTACCACCTGCGATTGACGTCGAATACAATAGGTATATTTTCACCAATTGAAGAATGAATTACCTTTCCGTCCTTCCACACAGTAAAATATAGTCATTTTAAAAATAAAACTTTGCTTCGCAGGCATTATTAATGTGGCCCATACCGACAATATACTAAAATAAGCAAATAAATGTATTCAATAGAAATGTTTAGCTAATGCAGACAAGTTATCACGCCGCCAATACAATTGTACACTGAGGTACACTTAAATTAATAAAAGATAGCGTAGTAACTTCTTGGATAGTGCGTGGTATTCGCCCTGAAGACTGAAAATTCACAGAAACAAATTACTGATTTAACCCCTAACTTACCTCTGCCAATATCAACGGTAAATAACACTGCATCAATATTATCAAAATTCCTTTTCTTCAGCCATGCTAACGATTATATTTAAAAACTTACACCTGATACCTAATAATATCCATACAAGACCTTATCAAATATATGAGACGGTTGAGCCAAACAAGTTTTCTAGTACAGTTTC